>QEOT01123652.1:0-39970 GCA_003123785.1 Pterocarya stenoptera
GATGGAGTATTAGTCTTACGGGAAACAAGGGTCTGGGGTTGGGGAGGTGTATTCTATTCTCATTCGGGCTTTGTGTATTTTGGATAGATTTCTAATTTTCACGGGTTTATTGGTTATTAGGGCTCTCTAATATGGGCGAGGTGTTTCTTGTCTATGCCAGTGTACTTGTTTGCCCCAATTGATATTAATATATATAATAATTTTACTTATAAAAAAAATTTATTAGATTTCTTGTAAAATTAAATAATTATGTTAATTATAAGAAAGTAAACCTATTTTAAGAATTGAGGTTTTCACGACTTATTTTAACAGAATTGAATATAGTCCAAGTATTCTACTAAATTATAATTTGAAAGTGAAAATATGTTATTAGCGTTTAAATAATTTAAGATATCAACATTCACTGATTTTCGTATTGAACATAATATTTCTTTGATTATTTTCTATATTATGAATTTAATTAAGTGGGATATTAGGACATGTTTTCCTATACAGATTTAGTGACATTTAATATTTCATATAGGTGATGAGCAACTAATTGAGATCCAGGAAGCAGCGCAACAATTACTTGATCAAAAATTAGGATAAGCACATATTAGTTAGTTTCAATAGATTATTATTAAAGCCAATTCTTTGATAACCACTTTTTATGTACCACGCATGTCACGATTTATGAAAGCATATCATTCATCATAGCACACGATCATGTTAATTTTCCATATCTTGTTCAGATTCGGCATTTTACAATTATTTATATTATTATGTATGTCATTCATCTCACGATGCATAAGACACATAAGCTTTCTTAAATTCAAGTGCAAGATAAGATCATGTCAGTTTAATCAAATGGTCATTCAGATGCATGGTACCAATGCAAATTCAAGGTGAATGTGCAAGCCATGAACTCAAGCGTGATCCACCGTAGTATGCCAAAATACTACTCAGTGGCTCCCCTTGCGTCCGTGGGGCCAGTGCACAACCTTACACACATGGTTAAGTGTGTTGGCCAATCAGATCAGTTAGATAAATCAAATCAATCAGAAAATTCAAAACAAGCCATGACATCAGTATGAAATGTTATGAATTTTAGTTCTCAGCATGAAAGATTCTATGAAAATTCTTACATTTATTATGTTTACGTTGTGATGGATTTCTTATCGAGTTTTCGACTCATTTTAGTTTTATTTCATGTTTTTAACCAGCTAGGTGAGGATGATGATGAGTACGAGTAGGCGAGTCGGGCTTTAGATGGAGCAGTCAATTTAGTTCAAGGCTTTATTTATTTATTTAGTTAGATTTAGTTAAATTATTAACTAGATTTAGTTAAATTATTAGCTAGATTTAGCTATAAGGCTTAGATGGAGCAGTCGATTTATACTAGTTTGGATTCAGTTTAGATAGCAAATGAGTGTTTGGACAGCCGGTTAAGAGAAGGCATTCCCGAGATCCTTTGCAAGCTAGACATGGAAAAGGCTTATGACCATGCGTCCTAGGATTTCCTATTTTATATGTTTAGAAGATGTGGCTTTGGGGACAAGTGGTGCGAATGGATTAGACATTGTGTTTCGACCTCTCGGTTCTCGGTTTTAGTCAACAGAAAATCTTATGATTTTTTTCAGCTTTCGAGGCGTTTGCGACAAGGGGATCCACTATCACCTTTCCTATTTGTTTTAGTAATGGAGGCATTGAGTTTGTATGGTGGGGGCTGTCGTTAGGGGGGATTCATTGCTGGTTTTTCAATGGGCAACAACAGTAATGGTGTCAGTTCCATTTCTCACTTATTATTTGCGGATGATACACTTATCTTTTGTGATGATGTTAGCGACTAGATTCAAGCTCTAAGGGCGGTTTTGTTGTGTTTTGAAACTGTTTCGGGGGACTTAAGGTGAACTCGGGGAAGTTGGAGTTGGTACCGGTAGGGGATGTGAGCAATATTGCCTCTCTTGCAGAGTTGTTGGGTTGTAAAATCACTTCCCTCCCTATGAAATATCTTGGACTTCCCTTGGGGGTGTCATTTAAAGCAAAGAGATTTGGGATGGGGTGGTAGAGAAGATTGAGAAAAAATTATCGGGGTGAAAGCGGCTCTATCTATCAAAAGGGGGAAGGCTAACACTCATCAAAAGCACTATTTCCAACCTACCCACTTACTATCTTTCTTGTGGGGTGGCATGGGGGAGGATATTAAATTTCATCTTGTAAGTTGGCAAAGGGTGAGCTGTCCTATTGAGAAAGATGGGCTGGGGGTGCGAAACTTGAGCATCTTCAACAAGGTACTTTTAGGAAAGTGATTGTGGAGGTATCATATGAAGAGAAACTCGTTCTGGAGAGAGTTTATTGATCATAAGTATGGTAGTGAGTGGGGGGGATGGCGTTCTAAGGAGGGTAGGGGGTCTTATGGAGTAAGCCTATGGAAATTTATTAGAAAGGGGTGGACCACCTTTGAAAAACATATTAGGTTTGAGGTGGGTGATGAAGCAAGAACCCAAATTTGGTTCGATGCTTGGAATGGGGAGAGTCCTCTTTCTATTGCTTTTCCAGCTGCATTTAATTTGGCTGGAAATCAACAAGCTGCAGTTTCAAATGTGTTGTGTCGTGCCAATGGGAAGGTAACTTGGAATGTTACGTGTACTAGAAATGCTCGGGATTGGGAATTTGATGAGATGACAGATTTTTACAGCTACTTGTATTCAGCAAAGCTAGGAGGAAATGGGGGTGACCGTATGTTGTGGATTCACATGGAAAGAAAAAAGTTTACAATAAAATCCTTTTACAAGGCTTTGACAGGCCAGCAGTCCACATTCTTTCTGTGGAAGAGTATTTGGAAGGTCTTAGTGCCGTCCAAAGTTGCGTTTTTTTACTTGGACAGCTGCACTTGGGAAGACCTTGACGGTTGACAATTTGAGGAAGCGGGGTATGGTGGTCACGAAGTGGTGCTACTTGTGTAAAAGGAATGGGGAATCGATAGATCATTTGCTTTTACATTATGAGGTGGCTGGGGAGTTATGGGATGGTATCATCAATAGAGTCGGGCTAAGTTGGGTCATGCCTAAGGGTATGGTGGAACTACTAGCGTGCTGGAACACAAGGCATAATAGCGCTCAACTGGCAGTAGTGTGGCGAATGATACCTTTGTGCTTAATGTGGTGTATATGGTCAGAAAGGAATGATAGGTGCTTTAACAACAAGGAGCGTGCAATGGGAGAAATCTAAAATTTTTTTATATTTTCTCTTTTACAGTGGTTTTCTGCTATTGTTTTGAAGGGTTGAAATGTCCATGAGTTTCTATCTTCTTTTTAGCTTACTAAAATGTAATTAGGTGTCTCACTTTGTATACTTCCTGTGTACTTGGACATTGCCTAGTTTCATTCTATTCAATAAAGATTCTTATTTACTTATAAAAAAAAAATAATAATTAGATTTCTTTTTCTTTTCTTTTTTTTTATGCCAGGGAACCTCGCCAAGGCAGAGCCCTTCAGACCCACCTCTGCAAAATAAACCTCGGTCCCATGCACCACACCCTCAGAAGTTTTCCTAAACGGAACTGGTTAAGTCACTGGCTTTTCACCACTTGGGCCAACACCTTGGGGTTTAGTTAGATTTAGGGCTGGTTTGGATTCAGAGATGAAATGAGATAGTTTTAGATGAAAGTTGAAAAAAAATATTGTTAGAATATTATTTTTTAATATTATTATTATTTTGGGATTTAAAAAAGTTGAATTTGGATTTGAAAAAGTTGAATTGTTCATTATATTTTGTGTGGGAATTTGGAAAAATTATAATGATGAGATGAGATGAAATACTTTCTGAATCCAATGGGGCCTTATTCAGTTAAGAAATCTTGTTTGGCTTTATTTACTTAAGCACGTAACATTCCTAGCCCTAGGGAAGGGGGGTTACACTCAGCTTCTTGAAAAGATAAGTACTTGACTAATTTAAAGACGACTCTACAACTGACTCTTTAATAGTGCTATAAACAGTTGGATGCTTGTATACTTTGAACTCATAGACTTTCATCGTTATCATTATTCAGAAATATTTAGGCATATTATGCCTTTATTCCACTTTTATGCGTCTTGCGTCAAAAGGTTTTAAGTGTTATATTTCCAAAACTTATCACATAAAAAGTAGGCATATAGAAATGTTACTACAAAAAATTAAGAAAGAATTTTTTTTTTTTTTTTTTTTTGTAAGTGAAAAAAATCAAGTAAGAAAATACATACAATAACTTCAGGACATCAAAAAAGGATATGTTTTTGCTTGAATGAACTTCTTTATACTTAACAAAACATATAGAGTTCTGCAAGTGTAAAAGGTTCCCAATCCACATGCTAGACCTTAGTATAATGTTGGGCTTTAGATGATTGCTTTTATAGAAAGTTAGGTCTCCAGGGAAAAGAGATCAAGAGGTAAATGTGATGTTGTGGACTTCCTTTAGAGAAGGGAAATTCTCTGTTGGCTCCTTCTATAGAGTCATCACCAATTTGGATGACAACTCTTTCCCTTGGAAGAGCATTTGGGGGAGTAAGGTTCCTTTGAAGGCCACATTCTTTGTCTGGAAAACCTCGTTGGGGGAAGACCATGACCATGGACAACCAATGGAAATGGCAGATTATTGTAATCAATTGGTGTTGTATGTGCACGAAAAGTAGCAAAACAGTGGATCACTTACTTCCTCATTGTGAGGTTGCTAGGACCTTGTGGGATGATTTCTTCAATAGAGTAGGGCTAGCATAGGTTACGCCTGGTAGGGTGGTTGATCTTCTAGCCAATTGGAGAAGTCTTAATGGTGTTCTGCAAATTGCAACAATTTAAAAGATGGTTCTCACATGCCTTTGATGGTGCATTTGGAGGGAAAGAAACAACTGGAGTTTCAAAGATAAGGAACGTTTGTTTGAGAAGCTTCGAAGTTTCTTTTCAACACGTTATTTCTTTGGACAATGGCTATATATTACAATGGGCTTAATGTTCATAATTTCCTTGTATCTATTTCTTCTTCTTCTTCCTAACTAAGTATCTTTTCTTGCATGCACCCTGTGTACTTAGGCTTACCTAGATTTCTATTAATAAAATTTTTACTTGTAAAAAGAAAACTAAGATTCCCAAAATGACGAGAAAGTGTTTTTCAATTAACACTCATTTTCCATTTCTGCATACTTACGAAACCAGTTAATGTCAGAATCTATCTAACAAATTCTATTAAAAGTTAATATGTAGCTGTAATATCCTAAAAGCTTATTTCTTTGTATGGACAGCTTCATTAGGGAAGATCCTCACCTTAGATAATCTCAGGAAATGCCAAATCATTGTGTTGGATTGGTGCTACACATGCAAGAAAAGTGGGGAGTCCCTGGACCACTTATTATTGCATTGTGATGTAGCCATGAGCTTATGGAATGATATCTTTGCTCGTGTGGGGCTACATTGGGTGATGCCACAAAGGGTGGTTGATTTGCTAGCAATTTGGAGAGGCATCCAATGTAACTCTCAATAGTAGCTATGTTGCAGATGGTTCCGATCTGCTTATGGTGGTGCATATGGATGGAGAGGAATGGACGGAGTGTTGAGGGTCGTGAATGTACAATGGACGAGCTTAGAAGGTTTTTTTATTAATAACTTATTCCATTGGTCAATTGTAATTGATTTTAAAGGCATGAATATGCATGATTTCCTTGTATCTTTAGACAATCATGCATAGGTGTTGCTATTGTATATCTCTGGTGTACTTGGCTATGCCCACTTTTCATATTCATAAAGTTCTTACTGATACAAAAAAAAGGCAGCAGGGGGCTCAATCAACAATATCTTTTGGAGGATAATAAGCCACACATAAATTTAATGCCAATTGCTTTGCGAAATAAGAATATAGACGCTGAAATACTTAATCACTTACTGGGATCGACTAGAGTCTGAGAACCCTCGGTGCTGGTTGTAGATGATGGGTTTGCTGTATTGGGTTTACTGGAGCTGTATGTGTTTTCCGTTGAAATGTCATCAAGACCAATCTCCCGTTCAAGTGTGCTCTTAAATTCCTTTGAAACTTCCTACATACAAATAAATAGGCACCACTACTAAAACTAGAGCTTCTCATGAGTAGCATAACACAAAAAATTCAACCTGAAGTTCTCTAATGGTGGGTTGAAATGCACGCAACGTCTTCCCCAAGTTCCGAGCAACCTGCATTTAGCCAGCTTAATCAAAATACCAAGTAGATCACCACACATTCTGACACACACAAAAGAAGATAGGGAAAAGAAAGCCTTTAATACTGAAGTAACCAGTATCCCCTGTAATTGGGCAGATCCATTGCACTCTCATATTTCCACACAGTCAGCCTAATCCTTTGAGAAGATAGGGGGAAAAAAGGCCTAATAGTACTGAAACAATCAGTATCCCGCTCTAATTTTGCAGATCCAATGCACTCTCATATTTCCACAGCCATTCTAATCCTTTTAGAAGTACAGTGTTATTAATTAGTGTTGTCAAGAGTTAATCTTTAAGTCATAATTATGCAAGACAGACTTCGTTACCACTCACTCACACACTCAAACGTGACATAAACAAAGTTGTGACTACTTAAGAGCCTAGAGCAAGCAGATTAGGAAGATACTAAGAGTTTCCTAGGAAAAGGCAGCTTGGAGTTCAGATGATGCATCATTATGATCTTTCTCTTGTGGGAAACTTCATGATCGATTGATAACATCCAGTCCCATCTGCCATCTGGATGGCAACTCTTACCATTAAATCTAGATTACGTTACACCCAAGAAACACATTAGTGGTGTAATCCCAATTCCTTGGGGAAAGTAAGACATAACTATCTAAGTCATCCCTATAGATCTATTTTTCCAGAGAACCAGCATGGAATCGATTCAAATTAAGACCATCTAAATATACATAGACTATTAATAATTTAGCAATCCAAATCTTTAACAAACTAAAAGTAAAATAAGGTCTGAGGTCACTTCTCAAAAAACAAATAAGGTCTGAGGTTTTGAGTTTATACACACAACTCACCTCGGCAAGACCTTTGGGACCAAAAACCAACAAAGCCACCACCCCAATGACCAGAGCCTCGGGAGCTCCAACACCAAAAAGAGATGCATAAATCACCATACCTTTACCCCTCCGCTTCCTCCCTGCACGAACATCATTTCCAGAAAAAATGAAAAAAACGAAAGAAAGATAACAAGGAATCACATTCCAACTAGATTCAACAGACTAAAAAGAAAATGAATAATGAATGTCCAAAAGATAAAATACCCACGAACGGAGATGAGAAGAAGAACCTGAATTGAGAGACTTTGGCGTGATTGAGCTTATACCCAGATGCTTCAAACCACTCCATGGAGAGAAAAGACTGGCGCCCAGTGGAGGAACCGCTTTGGGGAGATGAAGTTTTGGGGTTTTAGAGTGTGACGCTAGAGAAGAAGATGTGGTGTAAATAGCTGATTTTGTAGAAGAGACGGGTGATGATAAAAACGTGGGAGCGCAGATTGCCGAGGCCATGACCATGCGTGTGGTCGTTTGCAGGTCAGTCTGCTTATTTTGAAGTCTGGTTTTTGAGTAACATGGCCTTGGAATCATCATGAGTCTATAAAAATTCTCCGGCAAGTTAAAATGGACCTTGAGCAGATTTTGGACTTTGCAGATAAAGGTTTTAACCCACTCAACCCAACTATGAGTGCTAAAGGATTGGGTTTTGGACTCATTTTGGGCCCACAACCGTTGCCAATGCCAACCAATTATCCCTGAAATGCTAAAAGCACCGGCTTCGGCTTCCCGGAAATTTTCATTGAGTTTATGGAACCAAACCGCTGTTTTCTAGTTTTAGGAAAAGATTTAAAATATATTTATTTATTTTTCTCAATATCATCTAAATATTTTTTCTTTGTAATATGTTTTGTCGATCATCTTTTCAAACCATAAAATTTATGATAGTTGTTAAGGAATAAAATGTAATAAAAAAAACAGGTAAGCGCAAGGCGCCCAGTTGAAACCCATCATAAAACGAGAGAAGGGAGACAAAGAGAGCTTGTCAATTAGAATACACAAAATAAAGTAATAAAGTGACTTCAAACTAAAAAGTAAGGCTTTGCAAATCCTTTACCAACTCCGACTCTGGCAAACGCTAGCTCCGCCTCTGGCAGTAGTCAAAATTCGAAGTCGGAGTCAGAATAATTTCGAAATTTAATGTCGGAGTCAAAGTTCAAAGCCCAAAATTAGATGTCGTTTTACAAATGATAGTTTGAAACTAAGTTAACTAAATGATGTCGTTCCATTTCAAGTGGAAGACGTCGTTTTGTGCACATCGGGGGTCCAAAACACAAGACCCCTCTTTCTCACCATCACTCTTTCGCGAAGATTCTCTCTCCTCTCTATTTCTCTCAACCTGTCAGTCGTGCCGCACCTTCTTGTTGTTGACGTAATGTCACAGCGAGCCCAAACCCATTGTAGACTACTTCTCGTCAACCGTTGCGACACTGTAAAGTATATTTTGGCCTCCTAATTTCATTTGTTTTTGTTGTTTGATTTATGGATTTTTCAATTTAGAGTTCCAAAATCTAATTGGGTTGATTGTGAATTTTATTGTATTTGTTGTTTGAATTGGGGGATTTAGATTTTTAGCCTAGGAATTAGGGGATTTTGTTGTTGAAATTTTGAAACCGTCATTCCAGAGTCAGTGGCTCAACCCTGGCTCGACTGTGGCTCAAGCGAATTTCAAATAGATTGTTTGCCTGATGCTTATTCGACACTCCACTTGAATGAACTGCTCAACTAAACAATTGGTTAATTTAATTAAACAAGTTTTGTCTTTCCACAACAAATATGCGTGAATCGTTTTTTTTTTTTTTAAATCTGTGTGAGTTTTAGTTTTTCTTTTTCTTTTTTTAAAACCACACATATGGTTTAAAACAAATGTTTTTTGTTTTGGAAACACATTTTTTCTTTTCAAAACAATCTGCCTGTTAACAAAAGAAGAATCCCAATAGGCTATTTTGAAAGAGTGTTCTGGCTAGATTCTCATTCTGTAAAATGATCTTAATTTGTTTCCAATGTCTAGATTCTTTTCGTGACATGTCTTTATTGGTTGTTTCTTAATTGTTTCGGCGCAATTTATATTGATATGGATGCTACACCTACTTAGGACCATCGTCCATAAGGGGATGTCACAATTCCTACACCGATATGAACTTCCACCCCTAGACCCACATCTGGAGCAGCTACTTCTTATGCAAGTAGTCGAGTATTTATAGATAAAAAAAAGATTAGGGTATTCTTAATAAGGAGAAAGATTTGGATATTGATGTCGATCGACCACCACGACCTAGTAAAACAAGGTCGTGGACGTGAGAACATTTCACCAAGCAAAATGCCATCACTATGGGCAAGTTTATGGTTGTCATTTGAAGAAGCAGGGCAATTCTGTATTAATAGCACATCTTACAGGTTTCTAGTGATATAAGATACATAAGGGGCTGGTGGCCAATGACATATAAAAAAACATAAATATAGCGAAGTTAGTGACAAAAAATGAAGTCAAATAAGTATAGTCGTGTTGCTTCATTCTTGATCATTGTTTTAAAAACTAGAGATGCATCCACAATTCAACCATAAAACTAAGCCCAAATAAACATGATAATCTAAATTTTTATAGCCCAACAAAATCATTATAAATGAAAACCAAATTGAAGGGGTCAAAAAATCTGAAAACGGTGTTGAAACCGTAGGATGGACAAACTGGGAGCTTGAGGATCCAAGCCAAAGATGATGTAGAACTTCAAATCAATAGGCCAATGGAAGATTGAGCAAGTAAACTATGAGACCTAGTAAAATGCACAAGAAAGAACAAAGAGAAAAGGAAGAGAGAGAGAAAGAGAGAGGCCCAAACGGTGTCATGGGCATGAGAATGATATCAAGGGGTACTTAGTGAGAAAGGAAGAAGAATATGCAAATCCCAAGGTTAAGTATAGTGCATTTTGGGTGTTTAGGAAGTATCACAATGCAAGGCATTTTACTTTCATACTGTTCTGGGTTTTGTACTTCTATTAGTATAAAGGGGCAGGAAAAGATGACAATGGATCATCTGAGAATTGTATGATGCTTGTATAGTGGAGGGTAGAACCTCCTAGAATTAATTCTGATTCTTACTTCAATAAATATTTCCAAGATTCATTCTTTTGCATTCTTTATTTTGCCTCCATATTCTTCACACACTCATAGTTAACAATTGGTATTAGAGAGTCTAATCCTCCCATGGCGGACGACACACATTCCATGACACTGAAGGCGCATCAAGAGAGTACCCAAAGGCAACAGAAGGTAATACAAAGGCAGCTGGATGACCAACAGTAGTCAATTCAAACTATCACAAACAAGTTAGACCGAATGAATGGCATGATTTGCACTTTGGTTGAACATCATCGTGTTAATCTTTATGGAGTGGGAATTCAAGAACACGGGTAGTAATTAAAGAAGATAGGAATGCATTGCTGAGGGGGTACAGTTAGATTTTTCCCCATTTTGATGGGAATAATAAGCTAGGACGGGTTTTCAAGGTAACCCAATATTTCGAGTTTCATCAAACACTTATACATCAAAGGATGCAAATGATCTCTTACTAAATAGATGGTGAGGTTGTAGTATGGTATCAAGATGCTCTGGATGGAGATAATTCATGGGGTGGGAATCGTTTGTAAGGGTTTTATAGACAAGGTTTGGTCCACTAGCTTACGATGACCCCATGAAAACCTTAACTAGGCTTAAACAGATAACAACAATAGCTGATTATAAAGTCTGGTTTGAGAGTCTCTCAAATAGGTTGAAGGATCTCTTAGAGAGACATAAATGGAGTTACTTTTTGAGAGGGTTGAAGGATGAGAAATCGTTACCAATAAGCATGCTCAATCCTATTCATTTGAGTGCAACATTTGGGTTGGCAAAAATCAAGAGGAATACATTAGGAGCTCTCGAAAGGCTTTAAGATCTACGATGAATGTTGTTAATAATCCTTCTTATGGGAGTGGAGAGGAAGCAGGAAAAATATTTCAGAAGAATTATGTCCAAGGAAGAAAGATTTCTTCTTCTCAAATGGATGAAAAGAGAAGGAAGAGATTGTGTTACCATTGTGAGGAGAAATGGAATCCCAATCATATTTGTAAAAATCTCAGGGTGTACCTCTTGCCAATGGTAGATAATGTCATGTATTGAGGAAGCAACACAAGAAAAGGTTTTGATCATGAGTTAGCAAGAAAGAGCACAAAAAAGGGGCAGGAAGAGAATTTAGAAATATTAATACATGTTATTTCTGGTTCTCCTAGTCCTAACACTATAAGGCTTATGGGTATTTGGGGCACAACCAGAACTAATTCTGGTAGATTCAGGAAGCACACACAATTTCTTCGACCCTATGGTGGCACAAATAGAAAGACTGAAGGTGGATGATGGATCTAAGTTGCAAGTGAAAGTGGCAAATGGTGAAAGGCTGCTTAGTAAGGGTAGATGTGAGGAGACCAATGTTAGAGTTTAGGATAATAGACTCCCTATTTCTTTCTATCTATATTAGCTTTGGGAGGGTGTGATTTAGTGCTTGGAGTTCCATGACTGAGAACTCTTGGACCAATTATATGAGATTTTTTACAAATGAATATGGAATTTCAGTTGATGGAAAGGAAAATAATGTTGCAAGGGTTGTGCACTGGTGGAAGGGTTACCACTCTCACATGGAGCTAGTGTAGTCTTTTCAATAATTGATAGGCTTACCAAACATGCTCACTTTTTCCCTCTCTCTCATTCTTACACAGCCATTAAGGTAGTTCAAGTATTCTTCTCGGGTTATTCAAGTTATATGGAATGCCCAAATCAGTCATTTTAGATAGGGATGATGTACTTACTAGTGCCTTTTGGAATGAGCTCTTTTATCTGTATGGTACTACTCTAGCTTTCAGTTCTGCCTATTATCTACAAATGGATGGGCAAACTAAAGCTCTTAATAAATGTCTAGAAGGGTATTTGGCGTAGCGGAAGACAGAAATAAAATTAAAGAGCAGGGTAAAATTTTACATAACAGAGTAAATGGAAGAATTGTGTCTTCCAGAACAGATGAGAATTGCTGGAAATATTACTCGTAACTTTATTCTTCAGAAAAATCAATAATAATCCCTCAGTACATTGCCAGCCAAATATATAAAACTCATGAAAGGAAAATGGACATTCTGTAAGAAAATAACTTGCATAAAGGAAACAAATAAACTAGCATAAATGGTAACTTGCATAAAGGAAACAAATAAACTATCATAAATGGACGAGAATAATATCAATCCGAAATAGGAAAGATCGTTGACGTCGTGATTTGAAGTGTAATGCATGAGATGCACGTAATGCATGAGATGCATGAGAGTCCGTTACGTCTTCGGGTAATTGGTTGTTCAGGAGTTGGAGCTTGCAACTGCCATGTTATTGCCTATGTCCATGTCCTGCATCAGTTCCCCACCACTTAGAAAAAAACTCATCTCTGAGTTGGAGTCCTCATTGAGTTGTTCATCGGGGGGATGATACTCAAATAAATCAGCCACGTTGAAGGTAGGGGAGATTGACATATTTTCTGGGAGCTCGACAACGTACGCATTATCATTAATTTTTTTAAAAATGCGACAGGGACCATACTTCTTATCTTGAAGTTTGCCATAGGTGCTCGCTGGAAAACGGTTCTTACGCAAGTGGATCATCACTAAGTCTCATTCCTGAAATATTTTGGCTCGCCGGTCTTATCCGCTGCTCTCTTGTAATTCATGTTAGCCTTTTCTAAATTGTTGGGGACCTCATTTCAGACCCCCTAAATTTTCTCTGCCAAATTCTCAGCTGCGACACTGACTCCAGGAGTTTTTAGGAGGGAAATCAGATCAAGAGCATATCATGGGGGAGTCGTATAAACTATTTCAAAGGGGCTCTTTCCGGTTGACTTGTTCTTCATGCTGTTGAAAGCGAATTCCACCTGAGGAAGGCTCACGTCCCACTGCTTCAGCTTGGCCGTCCGTTTGTGGGTGACAAGTGCTGCTATATTTAAGTGAAGTCCCGAACTTCCTCCACAATGTGATCCAAAAGTGGCTAAGGAATTTGGTGTCCCTATCGGAGGTGATGGTTTTCGAGACGCCGTGTAGACGAACAACTTCTTTGAAGAACAGGTGTGCAACGCTAGATGCATCTGATGTCTTTCGGCAAGGAATAAAGTGTGCCATCTTGAAAAATCAGTCCACTACCACAAAGATGGAATCAGCTCCTCGTTGAGTTCGCGGCAACCCCAGCACAAAATCCATGCTCAAATCCTCCCAAATGTTTTGAGGGACTGGTAGGGGCATGTACAACCCTGTATTTTGAGCTTGGCCTTTCTTCACTTGGCAAATAGGACATCTCTGAACGAACCTTCCCACATCCCTTCGTAGGTGGGGCCAAAAATACCTCTTGGATACTAAGGAAATGGTCTTGTCTCGACCTACATGTCCTCTTAGCCCAACCCCATGCAGCTTACGTAGGACATGTTCTTGTAGTGATGTGCGAGGGATGCAAAGTTGATTTCCCCGAAAGAGATAGCCATCTTGTATATAAAAATCTAACTTGGGCTGTCCTGAATTGCACTGCTTCCAGAGTTCAACAAAGTCTTCATCATCGGCATATAAATATTTGAGCTGTTCAAAACCAATGATCTCAATCCTCATAATGGTGAGCGCAGATGCACGTCGACTGAGAGCGTCGACTACTCGGTTCTGCTGTCCCGACTTGTGCTTGAGCACCATAGTGAATTTCTGCATAAAATCAATCCATCTTGCATGCATTCGGTTCAAGCTATTATGGGTATTGATAAACTTTAGAGCATGATGATCGCTATAAAGAATGAACTCACGTTGAATGAGATAGTGTCCCCAGTGCTTCAAAGCCCTTATGACTGAATAGAACTCCAGCTCGTACGTGGTCCATTTGCACCGTGCTTCATTTAGTTTTTCACTGAAAACCTTCACAGGTCGACCCTCTTGGACTAGGATAGCGCCTATGCCAACAATAGATGCATCACACTCAACTTCAAAGAGCTTGTCGAAGCAAGGGAGGGCTAACACAGGAGCCGTTGATAATTTTTCTTTAAGAATGTTGAAACTTTCCTCTTGTTTCGGACCCCAATCAAAGCGTCCCTTCTTCATACACTCTATAATTGGGGCTGCCAAGGAACTAAAATTTCGTATGAACCTGTGGTAGAAAGTAGCCAAGCCGTGGAAGCTACGGACTTGAGTGACGATGGTCGGGGTTGGCCATTCACGAATTGCATGCACCTTTTCTCCATCCATGTGTATCCCTTCGGCACTCACCTCAAACCCAAGAAACAATAAACTGCTACTCAAAAAGTGACACTTCTTTAGATTGATGAGCAACTTATGCTGGTAGAGGGTAGATAAAACTTCTCTAAGATGGCCCAAATGATCACTCTCATTGTGGCTGTAAATGAGGATATTGTCAAAATAGACCACGGCGAATTTTCCAATGAATGGCTAGAGGACTTGGTGCATGACGCGCATAAAAGTGCTTGGCGCGTGAGAGAGACCAAACGGTATTACTAGCCACTCATATAGTCTTTCTTTGGTTTTGAAAGTCGTCTTTCATTCATCGCCAGGCCGAATTCGTATTTGGTGGTACCCGCTTCGCAAATCAACCTTTAAAAAAATTTTAGACCCTGCAAGCATGTCTAACAGTTAGTCGAGGAATGGGGAAACAGTATTTTACCGTTATTTTGTTGATGGCGGGACTGTCTACACACACCTGCCAGCTTCCATCTTTTTTTGGTGTGATTAATGCAGGTATCGTGCATGGACTCATGCTTTCTTTGATTAATCCTTTGCGTAAAAGTGACTTTACTTGGCCTTGTAAAATCCCATGTTCTGCTGGTCTCATCCGGTAATGTCGCAAGTTGGGTAGGCTGGCTCTAGGAATTAAATCAATATGGTGTTGGACGTCTCGCATAGGAGGTAGTTCATCTGACAAGTCTTGGGGCGTGATATCTGCAAACTCTGTCAGAATATATTGGACTTGAGGGGGTACTGCGAGGTCTACATCTGGTTCTTTTCCTTTTACTACCAAGGTCCATATTTCTCTGGTCTCTTTGGCTTCCTCTAAAAGCCGAGATTCACTAAGGGTGAGAAATGTGCTTTTGTCTTCAGCCTGGTGTGATTTAGAAATCTTATCTTCGGTAGGCATCAGTACAATTTTCCTATCCTTCCACCAAAAAGAATATATGTTATCATGTCCCCTGTAGGTGGCGTCTACGTCAAACTGCCATGGTCGCCCCAATAGGATGTGGCAGGCATCCATGTCCACAACATCGCACACGACCTCATCTTAGTAGTGTTTCCCGATGGAAAATAAGACACGACAAACATTGCTAACACTGGTTTCAGCCCCTTTTCAGATCTAGCTAATCTTATATGGCCGTGGGTGTTTATCAGTCTTCAATTCGATCACCTTCACAAAAGCCTTGGACACTATATTTTCGCAACTCCCACTATCTATAATTACATTGCACACTTTTTTTTTTACAGTGCATCGCATTTTAAAGATAGAGTGCCTTTGGTTTTTCTCCTCTACCTTTGGTGACAGCAGGACCCGTTGGATGACACAGCTTAATGGTTCTCCTTCATCGCCTTCAACCAACTCTTCATCGACATCATCATCGCTACTATCTCCACATCTCGATTCTTCATCGCCTTTTTCGATCATGTGAACTGATCGGCGTGTGGGACATTCATTAGATCGATGTCCAGGTTGATTGCACCGGAAGCATTTTCCTGTCATAGGCCGTGTGTAAGGGTTGTTGCTTCGTACTTCTTTGTGAATCGAAGCTTTGACGTGTTGAGTGCTACTCTCCCCTTTTTGGAACTTGCTGAAGGGTGGTGGGCGTGTATCTTTGGTCTACGATGGTTGCGTCATAGCCTTCGCTTGAGGTGGATTTTGAATCCTCGGTGGCGGTCTGGCCAGCTGCATCTTGATCTTCATAGCAAGATTCACTGCCTCCGATAGAGACCATGCAGTGTGTAGTGCTACCTTGTCTTGTATGGCCATGCGCAAGCCCCCCGTGTATCTTGCAATCTGTTGTCCTTCAGTTTCGAATAGATTATTACGAGCATTCAATCGATAAAATTCTTCCGTATAATCATTCATGGTCCGTGCCCCCTGCTTGCAGTTTTGGTATTGCTGGTATAAAATTTGCTCGTAGTCTAGTGGAAGAAATTAGCCCTCATCAATCGCTTCATTTTGGGCCAAACTCTCACTGGTTGCTTGCCCTGTCGCCTCCTGTTGTTTTGCATTTGTTCCCACCACGCTGAAGCACCACCACGTAGTTTATAGGCAACTAACTTTACTTGCTGCGCTTCGGGGATCTGCATATAATCAAAGAAATTTTCTACCTCTAGCATCCAATCCAGAAAACTCTCAACATGCAAGTGTTCATTGAAACAAGGCAAATCAATCTTGATTATGAAATTATTGTTGTTTTCCGGAGCCCTCCTGGCCTCATGGTTTCCACGAACGAACCCCTCCACCTCCTCGTCACTAGAGGAGTCATTCGGTGCTTGGTTCCTCCGTCGATGCGCATAGTTGTGATCTCCTTTTGGATGGTTTGGGTCTTCACCATCTCCATTTTCGTTTCCTCCAACACGAACGCCTGTCATGGCTGTCTGGATCTCTCACAACATACGCTCAATTCCTTCGAAACGTTGTTGGTTCCTCTGGTCTTGAGCATTAACGACTGCCCAAAAAGCCTGCATGCCATGTTCCTCTTCACGGGTATTATCTCTCGCCATCAAGCCAGGTAAAGCCTTGCTCTAATGCCAATTTGGCGTAGCGGAAGACAAAAATAAAATTAAAGAACAGGGTAAAATTTTGCAGAACAGAGTAAATGGAAGAACTGTGTCTTCCAGAACAGATGAGAATTGCTGGAAATATTACTCGTAACTTTATTCTTCAGAAAAATCAATAATAATCCCTCAGTACATTGCCAGCCAAATATATAAAACTCATGAAAGGAAAATGGATATTCTGTAAGGAAATAACTTGCAGAAAGGAAACAAATAAACTAGCATAAATGGTAACTTGCAGAAAGGAAACAAATAAACTATCATAAATGGACGGGAATAATATCAATTCGAAATAGGAAAGATCATTGACGTCGTGATTTGAAGTGTAATGCATGAGATGCACGTAATGCATGAGATGCATGAGAGTCCACTACGTCTTCGGGTAATTGGTTGTTTAGGAGTTGGAGCTTGTAGCTGCCATGTTATTGCCTGTGTCCATGTCCTGCATCAGTATCTGAGGTGCTATATTGGGTCCAAGCCAAAGGATTGGATTTGTGGCTTCCTATGGCTGAGTGGTGTTATAATACCACAAGCCACTCTTCTGATTGGATGACTCCCTTTGAAGCATTGTATGGCTACTCTCTTCCAAAGTTATTGTCCTATCTCCCAAGCACTACTTTGCTAATGCTGTTGTTGACCAACAGATTAAGACAAGGGAAGAGATTTTGTGTGTACTAAACAAGAATTTGCATAAGGCCCAATAGAGAATGAAGTTCTTTGCTGACCGAAAAAGAACCAATAGAATTTTCGAGGAAGGTGACTAGAGATTTTTTAGGTTGCAGCCCTTTAGACAAAAGATGGTAGCATTGCACCATAACTTGAAATTAGCACGATATTATGGTCCCTTAAAAATCCTAGCTAAAGTAGGAGTCATGGCCTATAAGTTGGACTTGCCAACTTCATCAAAAAATCATCCAATGTTTCATGTGTCTTGTCTAAAAAAGAAGTTTCAAAAGTAGATTTCATCGTTGCCAACTTTACCACCAGTTGATCGGGAATGAACCATTCAACCAGAAATAGAAGCTATACTTGACAGGAGAATGAAGAAGAGGGGCAATCAAGCTGTTATTGAGGTCCTTACCAAGTGGACAAGTACACTTCTAGAGGATATTTTGTGGGAGTCTTTGTGGAAGCTGCATGAACTTTACCCTCACCTTGCGGGCAAGGTTCTTTAAAGGTGGGGCATTGCAGTGACCTTGTGGTCAAGGCTTTCTCAAGTGGAGGAGAATTGTCATGGGGGTGGGAATGATAACAGGGAGTACTTTGTGAGAAAGGAAGAAGAATATTCAAAATGTGACGCTCAGTGTACTAGTTAAACAAAATGTTTCATTGTATTAGTTAAACAGTGCATTTTGAATGTTTAGGAAGTATCACAATACAGTGTGCTTTGGGTGTTTACGAAGTATTACAATACGGTGGTTTTACTTTTATACTAATCCGGATTTTGTAGTTCTTTTAGTATAAAGGGGGCTGGAGAAGATGACAATGGATCATCTGAAAATTGTAAGATGCTTGTATTGTGAAGGGTGAAATTTTCTCGAATTAATTCCGATTCTTGCTTCAATAAAGATTTCCAAGATTCGTTCTTTTTCATTCTTTGTTCTGCTACCATCTTTTTCACACATTGATACTTAACAGAGGGGATGAAAAAGTTAAGAATGGCAAAGAGGTGTGGGGGGACAACAACTATGGTTAGAGGAGAACAGTGGGTCGTAAATGTGTCATTGCAGGAAGCATAAAATGGGGAGGTCGGGGACCTCAGTTTTGCCTAACGTTTTATCAAGTTAATTATGTTCAACCTGACTTTATTCGGGAGAGTAGGATCGGGCTTCACACGCTAGCAGGGCCCATTTTATTTTTACACAGACCTACCAGTTGAACCATAAAATTCTAGTAATTCACAGCAACGACACAGACATGTGTTTTGATTTTGAGGAGGATTTGCGACACTCAAGTTCGTTAATGCTAGCAGCACATGGCTAGAAAGAATAACTAACCTGTTGGTGGCCTTTTATGCTGCAAATTTGAAGGCCAAATCAAACCTGCCTCATTTATCATATGGAAAGTAACAAGATGGCTACAAGAGTTTAATGGTAAGTCTAAGCCATCGATAGTCTAGCAAAACAACATATTATTACTTTGAACTTGGCTCAAGGTGCCTGTACTTGAGGTGAAAGCTAAAAAACAAGTTTGGTTTCTTGGATGCCTCCTATGAGAGGTAGATTGAAACTAAATTTGGATTGAGCCTCTAAAGGGCTGGAATCCTGGACTAGCTGTATGTGGTGGTGTGATTTGTGATTCTCAAGGTCTTTTTTATGTGGTTTTCTGGCAAGCCTGGGTGTTGGCAGTAACGCCTATGCTGAGCTTTCAACTATAAAGCTTGGACTTCTTATCTCCTACACGTTGAGCATCAATTATCACCTTACCATCTCACTTCCATTTTAAAATTGAACAAATTTTCAGAGAAGGAAATTTCCTTACAGGTGGTCTTGCTAATATAAACGTAGCAGTCGGAATGCCTTTTTCTTTTCTATATCCATGCTTCCAAAACTATTGGGAGGTGTTTTTACACTTTGATAAATTTGGTTTGCCTTCTTTTGATGTAGATAGTTTTCTTTGTTTCTACATACCTTGTAAAAAGATGCCTAGATTAGTGCTATTAGCATACATCAAAATGTATTATAGATAGCTTGATAGTTTTATTTTAAAATTAGGTTTTCTGATTTTGTGACTTCAAAGTTTTCTTTTTATACATGGTATTCGCATGTAGAAAGTAAGATTTATTAACAAAACTAGAGGTACCGTCTGCCTTCTTTAAAAAAAATACACTTATTAATGTCATCGAAGTGATAGCCACTCAAAATGTGCCATATGACAAGTATAATTGGGGGACATATTTCTCTTTTGACAAAGAAGCCAAATAGAAAGAGAGTAATATCTTGATAAAAATACCGTTTCTATTTAACTATGATAATTAGCTTTAAATTATTTGTCCTTAATTTAGAATAAAAACATTAAAATACAAAATAAAAATGAGAGATGCTAGGAGCCGGATGTAGTGGAAAACCCAATTTTACACTCTCCCTCCAATAATTGAGCGACACGTCAGCTTTTCAATATACTTACCATATACTCACTCACATACAACTGATAAAACTCATTTGTTTCCTCTATCTCACGCCCGTGACTCTTTCTCCCCTCTCAAACTCTCTCTCACTCTCTCTCCTCAAAATAGGAATACCATGAGAAGGAAAAGGAAAACATGGCTTTGCTAACTCCGGTTCCAGCCCTTCGTTCTTAGGCATTTCCGTTAAACTTTCAACTAGGTAAGGTATGCAGAATTCGGGAAAAGAATAATCGCAAACCATGCTATTTTGTCCATTTCCAGGCGACAAGTCCTCAAAAATTATTTGTAGGGTCAATTTTACCGTCATTCCCTTCCTAAATCATTTGTAAAACCCAAATCCAAATTTTTGTTTTGCCTAAATAAACACATACAGGGAAAACCCAAATCATTTGTTAAAAAAAAATACTTTGTCATAAAAAAACTCAAAACTTTCTTCCAGTTCACAGCTTCCCCGTTTCTTTCCCTTGAAATTTTTTCAGTCTTCACATCTCTGCTTCCATGGTTTCTCTAGGCTGTCGTTGAGCCACATTTGCTGCTCCTCTGCTTGTCTGAAGCTGCTTCTTTAATAAGGCATTGTTTTGTCGGTAGCAACGCCACCGCACCACCCTCTCCTCTCTCTCTCTCTGAGCTCGCGTGTTCTCTTCCTCTCCCAATTCGACCAGGTATTTCTTCTTCCTCACACACGTATTTCTTTCCCCATTTGTTTTTCAATCTCCTAAAATTTGTGTGCTCTAAACCCAGAAGATCTTGTTGATGTTGTTTTCTCATTTGTTATACGGAGAGAAGTTTGGACCGACGATTTTGGGGCTTCTTGCACCTATTCTTTGACTGAATCAAAAATTCAGAACTGTTTTACCTGCTTACTTTTTACTTGCAGGTGTTGTAGTACTCTTATTGTAGTACTTAAGAGTACTATACTTTTGTAAAATACTTTTTTTTTTTTTTAATTATAAGAATAATACTTCATGTCCTGCTGGGCTCCTGGGTGTAAGTTTGTTTTTTTACGTGTTTTTTTTTATATAGATTATTTTAATAATTTTAAATATTTTAAAAAAATAATAAATTTATAATATTATTAAAAAATAATTTTTTAATTATGATGTAAAATAAAAATTCATAAAAAATATTTGTTATTTTACTTCGTGATTAAGGAAGTATTTTTTAATGAATTTTGTTTACTTTCTTATTAAATAAGTGTTTTTTAATGATATTTTAAATTTATTTTATTTTTTTAAAATATTTAAAATTGATAAAAAAAATCTATATAAAAAAAAACACATAAAAAAGTAAGGCTACACTCCAGCGGGGCTGTAGCATGACCTTTTTTTAAAATATAAAAGAAGATGACCAAAAGTCCCTTCTATTGGATCACCTATTATATTTCTATCTTACATTTAACTATAGTAAATTTTCTACATGTAGAGATAACTATTCATTCATTTAAACACTTTTTTTTTTTTAATCATTTCTCTCTCATTTTATCATCTTTCCTTTTTATCTTATTTTCATTTTAACCATTTTATCACTTTTGCACATGCCCCACTCTCTTATATATCATCTACTCTCTAATATTCTGTTTATAGTCGTTTCGACTTTTATGCATGGAGAAGTTTTGATATTGTTAATAATAAATATATGTATTTTTTTTTATAGTTTTACTCTTTTTTTTAAGTAATTTAAAATATTACATTATACATAAAGAAATATTGCAAATATAAAAATATATGATGTATCGAGAAATATTTGAAATATATGCTCTATATAGAATATAATATTTGAAATTAATAAAAAAAATTAAAAAGTATAATATTTAAATGATATAAAGAAAAAATAAATAAGCTCATGTATGACGTATTGTAAAAGTCAATATGTAAAATAGAAAAAGTAGATTTTGGTAATGTATTTTAAAGGATAGGATAAAGAACCTATTGTGAGTGCTCTTAGAGAATCGAATCCACAGAGATTGCCTTATATGATAAAGAGAATAAAAATTAAACAATGAAGACAAATTTAAAAGGAACGTGCAATCAAATAATGGAGATTACTGAGATTAAGATTTTTAAAGTAACAGAATATAACTGAAATGATAAAACAAATCAATATGGAGAATGACTAAAGTTTCGAGGATCTGTATAATAATTTAGAAATTTGTCTCCAATTAATTTAGTTTAGTTAAACTAGAAAATGATTCTGTCTAACTGGAAAATTTAACAGTTAAGTCTAAGAAAATTAATCACTAAAGATTAAGTTGGAACAATTAATGATAGAAACATTCACAAGCTCATTTCAATATTAGGGATTTTTTAAGCATCCAATGTATCCGAAAATCACAATAGATCAAGATAAATATATAGATAATCAAAGTTTCTAATAATAAAACATTTCAATTGATCAAACTCACAATATAAATTATATTATTGATCCAAAACAATATTTAAATTATTAAACTTCACCGCTTAACCTTAATATGAAAATTGAGCTAATCATATTCATCACAAGAACCATGGAATTCAAGGATAAATTCTCCAAAAGAAAACTAAAATAAAATACAATACCAAATATTACAAAAATAAGTTTGAAGAAAATAATTTAATTCTCAAATGAAATAAACTCCCCTAAAATCTACAAAGCAAAATGAACTGCAGAAGAATAATAAAAAGAGAAAAGCTACCCAGTCTCCTAACTTTATCACACCATACGAATTTACAAGTCTCTGACATCTTTTTCTTTTTATACCATTAGAAAAAGCTTTTTTATGTTTCTTTTTTTATTGGTATGCGTGCTATGTCTTCTCATGGTAATTGGCGAGACACGAGTCTTATGACACATTGTTAATTTGTTTTGTTTTTTTTTTTAAAAGCTAGATTGTTAATTTGTTACTAGGTTTTTTGGTTGCTCTTGGTAATGTCACTATTTATTAAGAAAGGAAAATATTAATTTGTCTTTTATTTTATTTATTCATTTTGATCATATATTTAATTTTTTTATTTAATGATTAAAATTTTTAATATATTGATGTATTTTTTTATTTTATAAAAATATTTAAATATGTTAAAAAAATAAAAATAATAAGTTAATGTTGGGAGGGAGCTTAACATGATCCGAAAAGAAAAAGAAAAAAAAAACAAATAAAAAATGGGGATGAAAGAGGAGTTTGCATGATGACAATTATAACAATAATTTTGCTATTTACAAATGAGAAATGCTGTTGCTCCGTTGGGCTGGATTTTTTTTATTTAATAATTAAAAAAATATTTTTAATAATATTATAATTTTTTAAAAAATATATTTTTAAAAGTTAAAAAAATACATAAAAAAAAAAGATAAAATGCATTGTCGAAAGCTTCCAGCAAAACACCCAGTTGCTGTAGAGCCACCTTTTACAAATTGACTAATATATTAATTGTAGATGCTCTTTATATTAATGTGTATATAAATATGGTCAGTGGGAAATACTCTCTCTTTCAGTATTCATTTTTGAGCAATGATAAACTTATAATCGAATTATACTTTATTTACAAGTTATTAATAAAATAATATTTTTTTAAAATTTTAAACACATTAAATCAAAATTAAAATTAAAATAAATATATCAAAAAATATTATTTTACTAGAAGATAGTCGAAGAATTGTAAAGAGTAGTTGTTTTAGTTCTCTTAATTTTTTTTTACCCGCAAAGGCTTCAATTAGGATGTAAAGTTTTTCTGATTAAAAAAAAAAAAAAAGATGTAAAGTTTTTCGTTCAAATGACAGATTTAAAACAGGGTAGATATAGCATTGACCCAAGCTTTTCGGTGTTATCTAAAAGCACGTGAGCTGTGAATAGGCATTGAATAAATTCGTGTGGTGTGTGATAAAATTGGGAGGCTGGGTAGCGCGACCCTTCCGTGTTTTCCTTTCCATGTTTTCCTCCCTGCATTCCCGCATGAGTTTTTGTCCGTTTCTATCCTATTTCTTTCGTGTTTCTCCTTCCCGTGCCTTTCTCTCTTTTCTATTTCCATTTTCTTTTTTCTACTTTCCTCCATTACTAACTGAGAGAGATGGAGCCGAAAGGTAGAGAGGGAGTTGCAACCGTGGAGGGCTACGGAGTGGCCGTGCGTTGTGCTGTGCATGTACCAAATGCATGCATGGAGTGTGGGTAGAGGGAGTGGTGCTTGCATCGAGTGATGTGGTTGGCAGTAGCGGTTAATGGAGGCTGTGGTTGAGCTGGTGGCTTCGGAGGAGGAGGTGTGGAGATGATACTGGGCTGCATTTGCTCTGTTTTATGGAAGAAAAATAGAGGAGGAGCTCACGGCTGGTGGAGAGGTGCAGCTGCGCTGTGCATGGAGCTTCAGTGGGAGGAGGTACACGGTGGATTTTTCTACGGCAGCGTGGATTGATGCTGCCGTCGCAGGAGGCTGGGCACGGCTGGACAGTTCAGTGGTGCTGCGGAGGTGGATTACAGTTTGCGCAAGAGCAGGTTGTTGCCGCCGTGCATGTGGGTTGTGCAGAGGCTTAACATACGGTGGCAGTGGATGAACTGGGCGGAGGTTTACGTGAAGATGAAGGAACTGGCGGAGGTTTACCTTGGCTTATGTGAAAGTGCAGTGCGCTGTGGACGTGCGGAGGAGTGGTGCTGCTGTTGGAGGCCGTGCATGGCGATGGTGCAGTGCATGCGTGGCTCACGGTTGTGGAGAGGCTGAGTTGCAGTGCATGGTTTCAGCGTGTTGCCGTGCAGCGTGGAGTTGAGTGGTTCTTGGCCGTGCATGGTGATGCACTGCAGAAGTTTACGTGAAGGTGCAGTGGTGCTGCCGAAGTGCGGAGGAGCATGGAGATGCAGCCCGTGGCTGTGGATGAAGGGTGGCAGCGAGGTGGTGATGCACAGGAGGTTCACGGCTTCGTGTGGATGCAGTGCATGGAGGCAATGGGTGGAGGTGCATTGCGTGTGGCTGTGGATGAACGGTGGCAGCGAGGTGGAGGTGCTGCCGTGTATGGAGACTAGACAAAAACAAAAACAAAAATAAATAAATAATTAAAGAAACAAATATAAAATTAGACAAAGAGAATAAATAATTAATTAAAGACAAAAATAAAACTAAATAAAGAAAATAAATAATTAATTAAAGACAAAAAGATAAAACTAGACAAAAAATGAAGAATAAAATATTAAAAGTGTTGTGCATAGGAAGAAATATTGCCCAATTAAATCACAAGTCATAAAATTAAACATAAATTATGCTATTAATCAATTTAAATCACAACTCGGATTTATGCCTCTTAATCATTTTTTTTATCTAAAACCAATAATAAAATAATAAAAAAATTAAAAATATATTGATTTTAAATGTATAAAATATACAATAATACAACTCAATCACATCCCTAACTAGCATTTTGCTAGTCTCTGAGCAAAATAGTAAAAATTAATTGAGATGAATATTGCATAAAGTTCAGAATCGAAAGCAATCAAACACAATAATAAATTCTCACAAAATGCGACACATGACTACTCAACCCCCAAGAGCTATATCCACCAAGACTGTCTCAACAATCTTTCACAAAAAATTAGAGAAAATATCTCAAAACTCATGTATGTAGGTAAACTGTTCTTCATTACTAGCCATAATTTATTCTATGATTTTTCAACCTTGAGATTAATCATTGCTGATTCTAATTACCTCAAAGTCCAAGGGACTAACAGTTTTCACGCCAACTCTGTTTAAAGGTTGAATACTCAACTCCCAAAATTTTGGGTAACTGGTTCTAGCCCTTTACCTAGAAAAGTTCCATACGCTTCATCCTTTTTTATTTTTATTATTATTTTTTCAAAAGGATTCGAACAGTGGGGAATCTAACCCAAGATCGTGCGCCTAACCCACACACTCCCAAGCTCGCCCTTACCACTAAGGTAGATCCGTAATTTTTTTTAAAGGCTTCGTAGTCCTGCAGTTTACTTTTTCTGTCTTAAATCAATGAACAGTAATGAAGAACACTACAAGTGTAAGTATGTGTAAAATCTTCTTCAAGATTTTTCCTTCATTATATATAAATTATGCCAAGTCTATCTCAATAAATATAGAATCTCGGTGTTTCAAGTCACACATCAAATAAAATATGATGCATAAGAAATTATGCTCTATGCTCAGACTTGAAAATAAATCTTCATAAAAATTAGGAATGGCAATATGTGATACGACCCGTTAACCCAACACGAACAGTATACGATAAAAGCGGATTAGGGTTTAGCTTTAACGGGTTCGGGTCAAAACGAGTTGACCCGTTAAGACATGATTGCTTAACGGGTTGATAACGGGTTAACCCGTTTTGACCCGTTATAACCCGTTATGACCCGTTAAGAAAGTTAAAGTTACAATTATACCCTTATACCTAAAAATAAAATTGTTGGGATTTTAATTTTTATATATTTTATTGTTTGGATTGTAATTTTGGACTTGTAGTTAGTTTTATATTTCTTTATAGATATTGTGATTTTTACATTTATATAAAATTATGCTAAACTTAACTAGGTCAAATAGGTTAATTTTGAGTCTGTTCAATCGATTTACATAAATGGGTCATAACGGGTTGACACGAAACGACTCGTTATGTTAACGGGTCGTGTTAGGGTTTGAGATTTTGACACGATAAGCTTAACGGGTCAGGTTAGAGTTGACCTATATAGTATAATATATATGTCTTGACATGACACGAATACGACCCGTTAACACGATTTGACACCCCTAATAAAAATAATTCCACTCAACTACTCTACCAAGATGCTCAAATTTCACAAAATGATATGAATAAAGTGTGTATCAATCATGTGTATAATATGCATATCGTATTAAGGCAAAAATTGTGTAATCTAATACACACATACTAATAAGGAAAAGATCAGCAATAAAAGAAACATTAACACAAAAAATAAAGAAAGAGATGTAATAATATAAACAATACTTAAATAAACAAAGGGACGCAATAACAGAAACATCATTCAAATATGTACGCGAGAGTTGTAAAGAAGAACTTTCTGGCTAAGCGTGAAATGCTTGGGATGAAAAAAGATTTCATGCGAAAATTTTCATCCAATTGCCGTAAAACCTGGAACTCGACAAGTGTCGTAAATCCCGAAGTCCAACAATTGCTGTAAATCACAGAATCTAGGGTCCCTGATTCATGCTGTAAAGCTCGACTGACAATGCTTTAGAGCCTCGAGCTCCACCCTGGGTCCTGCCTGGATTAGTTTTCGCAGAACTTTGAATGCTCTGGGTCTCTATATAAGGGACCATTTTCACCCTTCGAAAAATAGAAAAAGTTCTCAGCATTTCTCACATTTCTCTCAATTCTCACAACTTCTCTCAATCTCTCAAATAGCCGAGCAACATTCTGCCAATAATATTCCTAATTTGAATCAAGTACATGTTACGCCTCAACCATTTATCTTCTATCCTGATGCCATCAATGCCATGCTCGGAGCAGAGATACATTTTTCTACCTGGTCCGATGCTGAGGTTGTTTCAAGATCGAGAATGCTTGGTGCCCTATATGTTGCTGCTGTCACAACCATGTCCCAGAGATTACTGTCACGGGTGAGTTGGGTAGATGCACTTAAAGATCAAATTTCTAAGCTGCAACAAAGGCTGGCTAATAAAAGTAAAAAAATTAAATATTAAAACAAAAAAAATAAGCAATTAAATAAATGTGTGGACTAATATGCTCAAAACATGTAACCACAAATAACGGAGCTGGAACGAGAGAAGGAACAAATACAAGCCAACATCAGCAGTTAACAGCAAAAGTCTAGCGTTTAAGAGAAACATAGAGACAATCTGCTGTTATTATATATTTTTTTATTATTTTTTTTGGCTTAACTTGTTTTGTTCTCATTTTCATCTCTATAAAATTAGTTTTTAGTTTCATTCCATTCACAAATCTTCTTCTTCTTCTTTTATTTTTTTATTTTTATTGCTATAACTTTACACAATCTATCTCTCATCTAAGACATGAAACTTAAAAAAAAGACATAGATAAAATTCAAACGACTGATTTTTTTTTTACAAGTAGAACAACGAATAAACACACGCTAAAAAAATGAATATATATAGATTTTTGCAATAAATTTGATAAAACAAACAATGTAAGAACATAAAAGAAATGACTCATTCAAAACGGGTTTTCTTAGACTCAATATTCTAAAGAAATACCGTCAAACAAATGGGATAACAGGCAAGTTAACTATTTTACCTAAGTGGACACTTGCGATCATTGTACTATCGCGTGTCGGTATCACTTCATCATGCCAGGGAATCCTTTTTTTTTTTTTTTTTTACAAAAAACAAAGACTGGTGGAGATGAATAAATAAATAACTAGCATATTTTCAATAGAAAGCCACCCCCAAACTACATGTGACTTTGTCCTCAATGTTAAGCAAATGTGATGAGATATTCTATAAAGGCATGAATTAAATCATGATCAACACCAAAGAGGAAAGAAATCACCTGAGATAATTGAGTGCACATAAGAAGTAGATTTCTATCAAATTTAGAAAACATAAAAACAAAGGAAGGAAAAAAAAAACAAATAAGGTAAATGAAAAATAATAATAAATAACTAAATAAATAAAAACTAGAGGAAATAAATTAATTCTGATAAGCAGGATCCTCCAGAGCAGTGGATTCAATCTCTGGAGTAAAATCACCCAAAAATGGTTTCAACCTCTGTCCATTGACTTTAAAAATATTACCAATCTATGGATTTTCTATCTCAAGAGTCTCATAAGGATAAACAGTTTTTACAATAAAGGGACCAAGTCCATCGGGATCGAAGCTTGTTAGGAAACAAATGGAGCCTTAAATTATGCAACAAAACCTTTTGAGAAGGTTCAAAGGACTTTCGAAAAATATTTTTATCATGAAACGTCTTCATTTTTTTCCTTGTAAACACGAGAGTTGTCTTAAGCTTCATTCCTAATTTCCTTTAATTCATTAAGTTGAAACTTACAAAGAGAGCAAGCTTTGTCCATATCAAAATTCAATTGCTTAATTGCCCAATAAGCTTTGTGTTCCAATTCCACATGCAAGTGACGAGCCTTTCTAAAAATAAGTCTACATGGGGACATATCAATCGAGGTTTTAAAAGCAGTACGGTATGCTCAAAGTGCATCAGTTAGTCGTAAAGACCAATCTTTACGATTTGAGTTAATCGTCTTTTCTAAAATCTTTTTAATCTCCCGATTTGATATTTCAGCTTGGCCACTTGTTTGTGGGTGATAAGGGGTAACAATCTTATGAGTAATACCATATTTCTGCATTAAGACCTTGAAAGGCTTATTACAAAAATGTTTACCCTCATCACTTATAATGGCCCGAGGTATTCCAAACCTAGACAGAATATTTTCTTTCAAAAATTTCAGCACAATTTTATGATCATTTTGTCTACATGGAACGGCCTCAATCAATTTTGACACATAATCAATAGCTACCAAAACGTAGAGGTTTCCAAAAGAGATCGGAAAGGGTCCCATGAAATCGATGCCCCAACAATCGAATTTTTCAATAACCAAAATTGGATTTAATGGCATCATATTCCGGCAGATAATTCCTCACAATTTTTGACAACGTTCACACGCTTTACAAAATTCATGGGTGTCCTTGAAAAGAGTAAGCCAATAAAAATCACATTGTAAAATTTTAAAGGCTGTTTTCTTACCAGAGAAATGGCCACCACATGCTCCAGAGTGACAAAAAGATATTACACCTTGGAATTCACTGTCTGGCACGCATCTTCTAATTATCTGATCTGGGTAATATTTAAACAGATATAGATCACCCCAAAAGAATTTCCGTACCTCTACAAAAAATTTCTTCATGTCTTGTTGAGTCCAACAGTGAGGAATTTCATTTGTAACAAGAAAATTCGCAATGTCAGCATACCAAGGCATTTGAGATATACCAAGAAGTTACTCATCTGGCAATGTGTCTTTAATAGGAACTGTCTCCATGAAATTTTAAAAAAATGGTCTAGACAAATGATCAGCAACAACATTCTCAACTCATTTTTTGTCTTTAATTGTTAAATCAAATTCTTGTAGCAAAAGGATCAATCCAAGCAACCTGGGCTTTGCATCTTTTTTAGCTAAAAGGTATTTCAAAGCTGCATGATCAGTAAAAATGACAATTTGAGACCCAATCAAGTAAGAACAAAATTTGTCAAAGTGTAAAAATTATTGCAAGTAGCACTTTTTCAGTTGTTGAATAATTCATTTGAGAACTATTTAAAGTTCTACTTGCATAATAAATAACACACGACTTTTTGTCCCTACGTTGGCCCAACACAGCTCCAACTGCATAATCACTAGCATCACACAAAATTTCAAATGGTAAGTTCCAATCAGGTGATTGCATAATTAGGGCTAAAATCAACATACCATTTTGCTTTTTAAAAGCTATCGCACAGTCCTCAGTCCACACAAAAGAATTTTCCTTTGATAATAAATTGCACAAAGGTTTAGAAATTGTACTGAAGTCTTTAATGAACTCCTTGTAAAATTCTGCATGACCTAGAAAAGATATGACATCCTTGATGCTCTTTGGGATGGGCAAATTAGCAATTAATGCAATCTTATCTTTGTCAACTTTGATACCTTGAGAAGAGACAATATGACCAAGGATAATCTCTTGAGTAATAATAAAATGACACTTTTCCCAGTTCAAAATCAATTTTTTTTTTTTTTTTTGCATCTAATCAGTACTTTTTCTAAATGAGTCAAACATTCATCAAATGAATCACCAAAAATAGAAAAATATCCATGAATATTTCAACAAAATGCTTTCCCATGTCACTGAATATGCTCATCATGCATCTTTAAAATGTAGCAGGAGTATTACAAAGTCCAAATGTCATCCTTCGATATGCAAAGGTACCAAATGAACATGTAAAAGTTGTCTTTTCTTGATTTTCAAGAGCAATCTCAATTTGGTTATATCCAGAATAACCATCTAGGAAGCAATAGAATTTATGGCCAGCTACCCGTTCAAGGATTTGGTCCATGAATGATAGAGGAAAGTGATCATTCCTAGTAATTGAATTTAACTTTCTGTAGTCAATGCACACACCAACCAGTAGTAGCTCTAGTTGGGATCAACTCATTTTCTGCATTCTTAACTGCAGTCATACCATATTTTTTAGGTACCACATTTGTAGGACTAACCCATTTGCTGTTAAAAATAAGGTAGATGATCCCTACATCTAGAAGTTTCAACACCTCTGCTCTAACAACCTCTCTCATGTTGGGGTTGAGTCTATGCTGCATCTCTCTGGAGGGCTTAGCATTGTTCTCTAAATATATTCGGTGGGTACAAATTAAAGGACTGATTCCTTTTATATCAACTACGGTCCATCCTATTGCATCTTTGTGTTCAATGAGAACATCAATTAATTTATTTTCCTAAATTTTATCAAGTTTTGAGGAGATGACAACTGGTAATGTCTCTGCTTGGCCTAAAAATGCATATTTGAGTTCAGCAAGTAGAAGTTTCAAGTCAAGTTTTGGTGTTTGGACACTTGAGGGGAGAGGCACAACATCATGAGGTGGTAACTCCTCAAAACGTGCCCTCCACTTATTAGTATCCATTATAGGAGTGGATCCTAGCAAAACGTTCATAGAGCAAGCACATAGTCATCATCAAAATTTTCGCAATGAACTAAACATGCCTCTAAAGGGTCAGAAAAAATTGACAAATCAAATTGATTTTGAACAAGAGTTTGAATCAAATTCATTTCATGCACATCATCATTATCACCAGGTTGTTTACAAATATTGAAAATATTCAACTCCAAAGTCATGTTACCAAAATAAATTATCATCACACCACTCCTACAATTTATTAAAGCATTTAAGGTTGCAAGGAATGGTCTACTTGAAATTATAGGAATTTGAGTGCAAACATCAAAGACAGGTTCTGTGTCCAAAACAATAAAGTCCACCTGGAAGTAAAATTTTCCTACCTGCACTAACACATCCTCAACTATCCCTATCGCTATTTTCACTGAATGGTCAGCAAGTTGGAGTATTACCTTGGTAGGCTTAAGCTCACCAAGACCCAATTGCTCATATACCAAGTAAGGTATGAGGTTAACACTAGCACCAAGGTCAAGTAAAACTTTCTCGATTTTAAAGTTCCCAATAACACAAGAAATTATTGGACAACCTGGATCTTTATATTTTTGAGGAGAATTATTTTGAAGAATGACACTTACCTGTTTTGTGAGGAAAGTCTTATTTTGCACCTTCATCGTATGCTTCACTGTACACAGATCTTTCAAAAACTTAGCGTGAGATGGAATTTGTTTAATGGCATCCAAAAAAGGAATATTAATTATCACCTGTTTAAAAATTTCAAGAATGTCAGCATTTTGAACCAATTTATGAGAACGTTGCAACCTTTGGGGAAAATGGGCAGTTATTGGGGCTTTGACAGGCATATCTAACTCAACTGTGTCAAGTTCACCATCACTCTTGGAATTTGAAGAATTGTTGGTTTTACCATCTTTCATTGAAATACTTTTATCAATTATTTTTCCATTGCGTAGAGTGGTGATGGACTTGGCATATTCAGATTTTGAATCATAAGAATTTGAATTACTTACCTCAAATTGTCCTTTGGGATTCGACTGAGGTTGAGCAGGAAACTTACCATTTTCTTAAATGCACAATGCGAAAGTCAATTCACCAATAGAACTCTTCAAGTCATTAATGGCCTGCATTGTCTGACTATTAATATTGGCTTGACCCTGTATAAAAGTTTGTAATGTCTCCTCAAGAGTTTTCTTATGTGGGGGCACATAAGGAGTAGAAACAGAAGGCCCTTGAGGACTTTGATGTGAATTGGAGTCATTTCTCCAACTAAAGTTGGGTTGATTCCTCCATCCAGGATTATATGTATCTTAGTAGGGTGAAAAGTGCTTTTTATACATACCAAGAGAATTACAATGTTCCTTATACACTCCTCTCATCTCAGTGAGGGTTGGGCAATCTTGTGCAAGATGATCTACTTCCTGACAAACAACACAAAGTTTAGGGGCATCAGCTAGGTGAAATGTGAGCTGCCATAGTTCCCTTCATCTTTAGTGCCTCTAACTCTCTAGTTAGGCCCTCCATTGTTGCCTTCAAGTTATCTTCTTCTCTAAGATGATAGATGCCTCCACTAGAATGAGTTTGATTGGGGCATGCTTGATTGGTACTGTCAAAAGCATTTGGTCTTGTCCAAGTGTGAGCCGTTTCTGCAAGTTAATCCATATACTCCATTGCTTCATCCGGATCCTTCTACAAAAACTCACCATTACACATCATTTCAACAAATTGACGCTCTCTAGGAGTAAGACCTTCATAAAAATAGCTAACTAGACGCTTGCTTTCATAACCATGATGGAGACATGAGCTAAGTGATTCTTTAAAACGTTCCCATGCTTGATATAAAGTCTCACTATCCTTTTATGTAAAAGTTGAGATTTGCCTTTTCAAAGTATTAGCCTTATGATGAGGAAAGTATTTATTGAAAAATATTTGGGTCATCTTAGCCCATGACCCAATCGACCGTGGTCTCAATGAATACATCCAACTTTTCACCTTATCCTTTAGTGAAAAATGAAAAAGCTTAACTCGAATAGCATCCATAGTGCCAGGTTGACTATAAAATGTAGCAACAACCTTTTCAAATTCCCTAACATGCACATATGGATTTTCACTCTCCAGACCATGAAAAGTAGGGAGAAGTTGTATCATAACAGGTTTGAAATCCATTTGAGGAATATTATGAGGAAATATAATGCATGATGGTGTTGCTGCGCGTGTAGGGTGAAGGTACTCTTGTAGAGTCCTAGGTTGATTTTCGTGCACACTCATTTTAGAAGAAGAAAATGATGAAATAAAATGTGTATCAAAATTAGATAGCGTGCAAACAAATTATCAAAGAGAGTATCAGTGTCTACTTTAGCTCTCCTTGCAAATCTACCCAAATCGTCTATATATCTATGCATGCAAACACTGATAGACAAAGGAAAGAGATTACAAAATGATATAAATAGAAAGCAATGTCACTCAATCCCTTTCTTAAACAAAAATCGTATATGCAAAAACAAGAGAAAGTTAGCAATTTTCTTTTATATCACATGTTGCAATCCCCGGCAACGGCACCAAAAATTTGTTACACTTGGTCTTTGACTCAAAAGAGTGAACCAAAAATTCAGAGCAATTTTACCTGCAAGTATATAGGTGTTGTAGTACCTAATAGGATTGAATCCACATGGATTGACTTATATGATAAAGTGAATAAAAATTAAACAATAAAGACAAATTTAAAAGGAATCTGAGATCAAATAGTGGAGATTACTTAGATTAGGATTTTTAAGGCAACAGAATATAACTGAAATGATAAAATAAATTAATATGGAGAATGAGTTAGGGCTGTTTGGATTGAGAGGAGAGTTGAGNTAATCGACCGTGGTCTCAATGAATACATCCAACTTTTCACCTTATCCTTTAGTGAAAAATGAAAAAGCTTAACTCGAATAGCATCCATAGTGCCAGGTTGACTATAAAATGTAGCAACAACCTTTTCAAATTCCCTAACATGCACATATGGATTTTCACTCTCCAGACCATGAAAAGTAGGGAGAAGTTGTATCATAACAGGTTTGAAATCCATTTGAGGAATATTATGAGGAAATATAATGCATGATGGTGTTGCTGCGCGTGTAGGGTGAAGGTACTCTTGTAGAGTCCTAGGTTGATTTTCGTGCACACTCATTTTAGAAGAAGAAAATGATGAAATAAAATGTGTATCAAAATTAGATAGCGTGCAAACAAATTATCAAAGAGAGTATCAGTGTCTACTTTAGCTCTCCTTGCAAATCTACCCAAATCGTCTATATATCTATGCATGCAAACACTGATAGACAAAGGAAAGAGATTACAAAATGATATAAATAGAAAGCAATGTCACTCAATCCCTTTCTTAAACAAAAATCGTATATGCAAAAACAAGAGAAAGTTAGCAATTTTCTTTTATATCACATGTTGCAATCCCCGGCAACGGCACCAAAAATTTGTTACACTTGGTCTTTGACTCAAAAGAGTGAACCAAAAATTCAGAGCAATTTTACCTGCAAGTATATAGGTGTTGTAGTACCTAATAGGATTGAATCCACATGGATTGACTTATATGATAAAGTGAATAAAAATTAAACAATAAAGACAAATTTAAAAGGAATCTGAGATCAAATAGTGGAGATTACTTAGATTAGGATTTTTAAGGCAACAGAATATAACTGAAATGATAAAATAAATTAATATGGAGAATGAGTTAGGGCTGTTTGGATTGAGAGGAGAGTTGAGATGAGTTGAGATGGTTTGTGAATAGTAGAATAAGCTATTTTATGAATATTATTTTTTAATATTATTATTATTTTAAGATTTGAAAAAGTTGAATTATTTATTATATTTTGTATGGAAATTTGGGAAGATTCTTTTGGGATTTGAAAAAGTGAATTTTTTTATTATATTTTGGTGTGAAAATTTGAAAAGATTCTTTTGGGATTTGAAAAAAAAGAAAATATTATTATATTTTGTGTAGGAATTTAGAAAAGTTGTAATGATGAAGATGAGATGAGTTGAGGAGAGTTTTGAAACCAAACAGCTTCGAGGATCTGTTTAATAATTTAGAAAATTGTTTCCAATCAATTTAGCTCAATTAAACTAGAATAATGATTCCGTCTAACTGGAAAATTTAACAGTTAAGCCCAAGAAAATTAATCACTAAAGAATAAATTGGAACAATTAATGATAGAAACATTCACAAGCTCATTTGAATATCACAGGAATTTTTCAAGCATCCAATGTATTTGGGAATCACAATGGATCAAGATAAATATATAGATAATCAAAGTTTCTAATAATAAAACTTTTCAATCGATCAAACTCAGAATATAAATTTTATTATTGATCCAAAACAATATTTGAATCATTAGACTTCACATCTTAACCTTAGTATGAAAATTTAGCCAACCATGTTCATCACAAGAACCATGGAATTCAAGGATAAATTCTCCATAAGAAAATAAAACACCACGAAATATTACAAAAACAAGTTTGAAGAAAATAATTTAATTCTCAAATAAAATCAACTCCTATAAACTTTACAAAGGAAAATGAACTGCTGAAGAATAATAAAAATGAGCTCTCCCAATTCTCCCTTCTCCTTTTGTCCATATGATACCCCTTTATATAGAATTTCATTTCGTTGATCTCCACCGATAAGTAGGTCCCATTATTTTCCTTTCCGTGTTTTCCTTCATGTTTTCTACCCTGCATTCCTGCATGAGTTTTTGTATGTTTCTCTTCTATTTCTTTCGTGTGTTTCTCCTTCTCTTGCCTTTCTCTCTTTTCTATTTCCATTTTATTTTTTCTGCTTTCCTCCATTACTAACTGAGAGAGATGGAGTCGAGAGGTAGAGAGGGAGTTGCAACCGTGGAGGGCTACGGATTGGCTGTGCGTTATTGTAACAGTCCGCTAGAAATTTACTGGTGCAATTTCTATTGACTTAAAGAACCTCGTAAAAATCCCGTAAGTTTTTACGAATCGACCAATCACACAGGTTTTAATCTGTCAACATAGTCAGTGTTATCACTCTCTATGGTGCTAGAAATATGAGTTTAATTATTTGAGGTAGTTAGAAGTGTCAGAATATGTTTTGGTCTACGTCATTAGACTCAATTGAATATTTAGGATTTTATGGCACAATAATCCATTTTTATAATTTCAGACGAAATGCCTGTTCGAAATTGTGAAATTATTTTTAGGGGCACTTCGGGGTTGAATTTTGGTAAAAAATTTTCACTATAGCTTAATATGAATATTTAGAATTTTTCATTACGTATATTATGCATTTTTTCGGAGTGAATAGAGCCCTCGATAAGCGCACCCAGTGCAGTGCTTTCAAACTCATAGTGTGGAATGTCCAAATTAGGTTAAAGAAGTTTTATTTGGACACATGGTAGGATCTTAGCCACACTTGGTGATAGTGTAGGACACTTGGCACAAAAAGGAACCATGAGTTGGATTATAAAGGAATCAAAGTGTGAGATCATGCCACCTAAGCAAAATCCTATTCTTTTCATCTGATCAAGCAATTTTGTGCCAGAACAAAGAAAGTTTCAACCTTAGTGAAATCCTAAATGGTTGGAATCCAATCGAAACCCCAAAATTTTGGTTGAAATCGAAACCTAAAGTTGGTCTCTAAATCCTTTTTTATCCGATTTCTAACATTGTGTTTAATTATTTGATTAAATCACTTCCACATGCTATTAATTTCTCAAATTTTTGTTATCACATCATTATCCAACCTTTTAAACCTTGAAAATTTTATTGGACCAAGAAAAATTAGATTTTGGGGTTGAAAGCATCTCAAACCCTAACTAAACCTCATTTAAATCCCAAATTGAAGCCCACTTGGTTGAGGCCCACTAAAACCCACGAATTTGGCCACCTTGACAAATTTTCTTGAAGAATTTTCCTCCCTCACATGGCAGGCCACCCATTGTCATTGGCTGCACCCAATAGTGCCTTGATGTGAAGGAGAAATCCACCTCATCAACCTCCATACCTCATAGCTGCTGTAGGCAGTCCTTGGCCCTCACTATTGTCCACTTTATGTCACTTAGCCACCTCCAATCAAGGTTCATTCAAGCCCATAACTTCTCCCTCCAGAAATCTAAATTCGTGCAAGACACATTTCACTCCCTTTCATCACTTATTCACCACGTTCTTAGAGAAAAACTCAAAAGAGCTCTCTTGGGTAAATTTTGGGTCTTTTTACGTGGAGATTTTTTACCATTTGTAAGTATTTTTGCATGATAACTCTTTCATAAAAGTTGTTCGCCTTTAGGTGTAGTTTTGATGGATATCTTATTAGTCTCATTCCATACTTATTTGATCAGTCAAAAGTATTTTTAACTATGGAAAGGTCATTCTGGGCGTGAAATTGGAGAGTATGTTATGTTTTGAAATTTTTGACCAAGCTAATGGATATATCTTGGTCCGAAAATTTTATGGAGTGTTGTTAGCATGTGTTTATGAATGTTCATTGAGGTTTTGTTGCATGAATAAAGCTTTTAATAATAGATTTCCTTAGATTTAGAAACTTGAAAACTAGAAGTGGAAAAACAATTTTTGTTTTGAGAAAATTTGAACATTTCATGATTTAATCTTACTCCACAGGTTTTGATATTTTTATGTGACGATCTCAAGTCTTTTATTTGAATTTTAGGATGTTAGTTTGAAGATCACATGTCTTTAAGCTATGGTCAAGAGATTGACCATAGTTAGTTGAGAGAAAAGTTTCTGTTTTTGGACCAAGTGTAAAACCAAAAACTTCAAGTGTTGTTTTGTGATTTTTTATAACTTTTGTTTGATAATTTAAAGCATGGTTGATGTTAGGATGATGTTATGAATATGTTAGAAGTAAAATTTGATTTTTGGAATTCTTAGAGATGTTTTTATTAAGGTCAAAACTTGTAATTTAAGGGTTTACTTTTTATTAAAAAATTTGGGTTTTTTTTACAAAAAGTATGGTGTTGATGATTAGTTTTTTCCTAATGGATATTTTAAGTATGTTTTTAAACTTAGGATAGGAAGATCTTTGTTGCAAAATTTTGGTTTAATCATGGGTTTTGAAGATGGAAGAAATTGCAACTAAAATCAAGAGAAATGACCTATGAATGTTTCGGCCATAGTGAGTTTTCCATAGTTGTGAATGGTTTAAATTTTTCTAAGTTGATATTTGAGTTTAATTTTTGGAGTTAGGATGTGAAATCTTTAAATTATGTGTAAAATAGTCATTTTTGCATATGTAGAGGGTAAAATGGTAATTTTACTCTAAGTTGTCTCTTTTTGCATTCTAATTTTTAGTAATTAAATTTCTAGTTTTTAAAATACCCTCTTACAATTCTTCGTATTTAGGGCTTTATTCTTGTAGAATGCTACTATCGAGGTAAGTTAGCTCTTAACTTACTATCAGTTTACTGTGCAAGTGTGATGGGTAAGGGAACTACAGTTATGTTCGTGTGTTGTTATATATGCCATGTCATGTTGTAACAGCCCGCTAGAAATTCACTGGTGGAATTTTTATAGGCTTTAGGAACCTCATGAAAACATCGTAACTTTTTCACGATTCAATCAATCGCGTAGGCTTTAGTCTGTCAGCATAGTCTGAGTTATCACTCATTAAGGTGCTAGTAGTGCGGTTTTATTTATTTGATATAGTTAGAAGTTTCAGATTCAGATATGGTCTACGACATTAAACTCAGTTGATTATTTGTGATTTTATGGAGCAATAATCTTATTTTCAGTTTTCGTACGAAACGCTTGTTTGAAAACGCGTTTTGCTTATTTTGAGACATTTCGGGATTGAATTTCAATAAATGAACTGCACAGCTAGGTTTGTATGAATATTTAGGTTTTATCGTGTTAAGTTTATGTTTCACTTTTCCGGAGTGAATAGTAACATCTATAGTAGCATCTAGTGCAGTATTTTCAAAATCACAGTGTGAAATGTTTAAGTTAGGTTAGAGAAGTTTTATTTGGACACATGGTAGGATCTTAGCCACACTTGGTGAATAGTGTTGGAAACTTGGCACAAAGAGGAACCATGAGTTGGATTATGAAGGAATCAAAGTGTGAGATCATGCCACCTAAGCGAAATCCTGTTCTTTTCATCTGATCAACCAATTTTGTGTCAGACCAAAGAGAGTTTCAACCCTAAATGGTTGGAATCCAATTAAAATCCCAAAAACTTGGTTGAAACCGAAACCCTAAACGGTTTCCCCAAACCCTAAAGTTGGCCTCCAAACCCTTTTTGATCCAATTTTTAGCATTGTGTAATCACTTGATTAAATCACTTTCACATGCTATTAATTC
>QEOT01123652.1:41726-71721 GCA_003123785.1 Pterocarya stenoptera
CAAATTTTCTTGAAGAATTTTCCTCCCTCACATGGCAGGCCACCCATTGTCATTGGCTGCACCCAATAGTGCCTTGATGTGAAGGAGAAATCCACCTCATCAACCTCCATACCTCATAGCTGCTGTAGGCAGTCCTTGGCCCTCACTATTGTCCACTTTATGTCACTTAGCCACCTCCAATCAAGGTTCATTCAAGCCCATAACTTCTCCCTCCAGAAATCTAAATTCGTGCAAGATACATTTCACTCCCTTTCATCACTTATTCACCACGTTCTTAGAGAAAAACTCAAAAGAGCTCTCTTGGGTAAATTTTGGGTCTTTTTACGTGGAGATTTTTTACCATTTGTAAGTATTTTTGCATGATAACTCTTTCATAAAAGTTGTTCGCCTTTAGGTGTAGTTTTGATGGATATCTTATTAGTCTCATTCCATACTTATTTGATCAGTCAAAAGTATTTTTAACTATGGAAAGGTCATTCTGGGCGTGAAATTGGAGAGTATGTTATGTTTTGAAATTTTTGACCAAGCTAATGGATATATCTTGGTCCGAAAATTTTATGGAGTGTTGTTAGCATGTGTTTATGAATGTTCATTGAGGTTTTGTTGCATGAATAAAGCTTTTAATAATAGATTTCCTTAGATTTAGAAACTTGAAAACTAGAAGTGGAAAAACAATTTTTGTTTTGAGAAAATTTGAACATTTCATGATTTAATCTTACTCCACAGGTTTTGATATTTTTATGTGACGATCTCAAGTCTTTTATTTGAATTTTAGGATGTTAGTTTGAAGATCACATGTCTTTAAGCTATGGTCAAGAGATTGACCATAGTTAGTTGAGAGAAAAGTTTCTGTTTTTGGACCAAGTGTAAAACCAAAAACTTCAAGTGTTGTTTTGTGATTTTTTATAACTTTTGTTTGATAATTTAAAGCATGGTTGATGTTAGGATGATGTTATGAATATGTTAGAAGTAAAATTTGATTTTTGGAATTCTTAGAGATGTTTTTATTAAGGTCAAAACTTGTAATTTAAGGGTTTACTTTTTATTAAAAAATTTGGGTTTTTTTTACAAAAAGTATGGTGTTGATGATTAGTTTTTTCCTAATGGATATTTTAAGTATGTTTTTAAACTTAGGATAGGAAGATCTTTGTTGCAAAATTTTGGTTTAATCATGGATTTTGAAGATGGAAGAAATTGCAACTAAAATCAAGAGAAATGACCTATGAATGTTTCGGCCATAGTGAGTTTTCCATAGTTGTGAATGGTTTAAATTTTTCTAAGTTGATATTTGAGTTTAATTTTTGGAGTTAGGATGTGAAATCTTTAAATTATGTGTAAAATAGTCATTTTTGCATATGTAGAGGGTAAAATGGTAATTTTACTCTAAATTGTCTCTTTTTGCATTCTAATTTTTAGTAATTAAATTTCTAGTTTTTAAAATACCCTCTTACAATTCTTCGTATTTAGGGCTTTATTCTTGTAGAATGCTACTATTGAGGTAAGTTAGCTCTTAACTTACTATCAGTTTACTGTGCAAGTGTGATGGGTAAGGGAACTACAGTTATGTTCGTGTGTTGTTATATATGCCATGTCATGTTGTAACAGCCCGCTAGAAATTCACTGGTGGAATTTTTATAGGCTTTAGGAACCTCATGAAAACATCGTAACTTTTTCACGATTCGATCAATCGCGTAGGCTTTAGTCTGTCAGCATAGTCTGAGTTATCACTCATTAAGGTGCTAGTAGTGCGGTTTTATTTATTTGATGTAGTTAGAAGTTTCAGATTCAGATATGGTCTACGACATTAAACTCAGTTGATTATTTGTGATTTTATGGAGCAATAATCTTATTTTCAGTTTTCGTACGAAACGCTTGTTCGAAAACGCGTTTTGCTTATTTTGAGACATTTCGGGATTGAATTTCAATAAATGAACTGCACAGCTAGGTTTGTATGAATATTTAGGTTTTATCGTGTTAAGTTTATGTTTCACTTTTCCAGAGTGAATAGTAACATCTATAGTAGCATCTAGTGCAGTATTTTCAAAATCACAGTGTGAAATGTTTAAGTTAGGTTAGAGAAGTTTTATTTGGACACATGGTAGGATCTTAGCCACACTTGGTGAATAGTGTTGAAAACTTGGCACAAAGAGGAACCATGAGTTGGATTATGAAGGAATCAAAGTGTGAGATCATGCCACCTAAGCGAAATCCTGTTCTTTTCATCTGATCAACCAATTTTGTGTCAGACCAAAGAGAGTTTCAACCCTAAATGGTTGGAATCCAATTAAAGTCCCAAAAACTTGGTTGAAACCGAAACCCTAAACGGTTTCCCCAAACCCTAAAGTTGGCCTCCAAACCCTTTTTGATCCAATTTTTAGCATTGTGTAATCACTTGATTAAATCACTTTCACATGCTATTAATTCATCAAATTCATGTTATAAGATCATTATCCAACCCTATAAATTTTGAAATTTTGATTGGGCCAAGAAAAATTAGTTTTGGGCTTGATGGTATCCCAAACTCTCTCTAAACTCCAAATTGTAGCCCATTTGTTTAAGGCTTATTAAAGCCCACGAATTTTGGCCACCTTGGCAAAACTTCTAGAGGAAGTTTCCATCCACCCATGGAAGATCAATCTCTGCCCCCAACAGTCCCAAATAATTCCTTGATGTGAGGGAAAAAGTCAACTCATCACACCCATTCTAGAAGGCAGCAACAGTAGCAGTAGCAGCCCATTCCTCCTCCACTATTCTTGCTTTTTTGTGATCTAAGCACCATCTCTCAAGTGTCATTCAAGCCCATACCTCACCCTCCAGAAGTCTAGAGGCGTGCAAGACACCCTTTCTTTCATTTCATCACTTCTTCACCCCGTTCTTAGAGTGAAACTCAAAAGCGCTCTCTCGGGTAGATTTCTAGGTCGTATTGCGTGGAGATTTTCGACCCCCTGTAAGTATTTTCTCATGATGAGTCCTGCATAAAAGTTGTTCGTCTTTGAGTGTAGTTTTCGTGTATATCTTATTAGTCTCATTCCATGCTCATTTGATTGATCAAAAGTTTTGTTAACCTTGAAAAGGTCATTCTGGGCTTGAAACTGGAGAGTATGTTATGTTTTGGAATTTATGACCAAGCTAATGGATAAATCTTGGTCTAAAAATTTTATGGAGTGTTTTTAGCATGTGTTTATGAATTTTTATTGAGCTTTTGTTGCATGAATAAAGTTTTTGATGATAGATTTTCTTAGATCTAGAAATTTGAAAACTGGATGTGGAAAAACAATTTTTGTTCTGAAAAAGTTTGAATATTTTGTGGTTTAATCTTACTCCAAAGGCTTTGATATTTTTATGTGATGATCCTAAGTATCTTATTTACATGTTAGGATGTTAGTTTGAAGGTATTTAGTATTAGTTTCAAATATATGATTTTTCTATGCAAGAGGATTTCGGTTAAGCCTAAGATTTGATGTTTTTGAGTTAGATCTATGTTTTATTGAGTTTTAGCAATGTGATTTTAAGTTTGATGGTTGGATCTTCTTTAGGACACATTTTAAAACCATGTGATGTTTTATTTTGAAAATCATATGTTCTTAAACCATGGATCAAGAGATTGATTAAAGTTAGTTGAGAGAAAAGTTTTTGTTTTTGGACCATGTGTAAAACCCAAATTCTTGGAATTTTGGTTTTAAAGCATGGTTGATCTTAGGATGATATTATGATTATGTTAGAAGTAAAATTTGATTTTTGGAATTCTTGGAGATGTTTTTATTAAGGTCAAAACTTGTGATTTAAGGGTTTACGTTTTGTTAAACATTTTGGGTCTTTTTATAAAAAGTTTGGTGTTGATGATTAACTTTTTCTTAATGGATATTTTAAGTATATTTTTAAACTTAGGATAGGAAGATCTTTGTTGTAAAATTTTGATTTAATCATGGGTTTTGAAGTTGGAAGAAATTGCAACCAAAATCAAGAGAAATGACCTATGAATGTTTCAGCCATAGTGAGTTTTCCATAGTTGTGAATGGTTTAAATTTTTCTAAGTTGATATTTGAGTTTAATATTTGGAGTTAGGATGTGAAATCCTTAAGTTATGGGTAAAATATTCATTTTCCCACATGTAGATGGTAAAATGATAATTTTACTCTAAGTTGTCTCTTTTGCATTTTAATTTTTAGTAATTAAATTTCTAGATTTTAGAATACCCTCTTACAATTCTTCGTGTTTTGCATTTTATTCTTGTAAAACGCAACTATCGAGGTAAGTTAGTTCTTAACTTACTATCAGTTTATTGTGGATGTGTGATGGGTAAGGGAACTACAGTTATGTTCGTGTGTTGTTATATATGCCATGTCATGTTGTAACAACCTCCTAGAAATTCATTGGTGGAATTTTTATAGGCTTTAGGAACCTCATGAAAACATCGTAACTTTTTCACGATTCGATCAATCGCGTAGGCTTTAGTCTGTCAGCATAGTCTGAGTTATCACTTATTAAGGTGCTAGTAGTGCGGTTTTATTTATTTGATGTAGTTAGAAGTTTCAGATTCAGATATGGTCTACGACATTAAACTCAGTTGATTATTTGTGATTTTATGGAGCAATAATCTTATTTTCAGTTTTCGTACGAAACGCTTGTTCGAAAACGTGATTTGCTTATTTTCAGACTTTCGGGATTGAATTTCAATAAATGAACTGCACAGCTAGGTTTGTATGAATATTTAGGTCTTATCGTGTTAAGTTTATGTTTCACTTTTCCGGAGTGAATAGTAACATCTATAGTAGCATCTAGTGCAGTATTTTCAAAATCACAGTGTGAAATGTTCAAGTTAGGTTAGAGAAGTTTTATTTGGACACATGGTAGGATCTTAGCCATACTTGGTGAATAGTGTTGGAAACTTGGCACAAAGAGGAACCATGAGTTGGATTATGAAGGAATCAAAGTGTGAGATCATGCCACCTAAGCGAAATCCTGTTCTTTTTATCTGATCAACCAATTTTGTGTCGGACCAAAAAGAGTTTCAACCCTAAATGGTTGGAATCCAATTAAAATCCCAAAAACTTGGTTGAAACCGAAACCCTAAACGGTTTCCCCAAACCCTAAAGTTGGCCTCCAAACCCTTTTTGATCCAATTTTTAGCATTGTGTAATCACTTGATTAAATCACTTTCACATGCTATTAATTCATCAAATTCATGTTATAAGATCATTATCCAACCCTTTAAATTTTGAAATTTTGATTGGGCTAAGAAAAATTAGTTTTGGGCTTGATGGCATCCTAAACCCGCTCTAAACTCCAAATTGTAGCCCATTTGTTTAAGGCTCATTAAGGCCCACGAATTTTGGCCACCTTGGCAAAGCTTCTAAAGGAAGTTTTCATCCACCCATGGAAGATCAATCTCTGCCCCCAACAGTCCCAAATAGTTCCTTGATGTGAGGGAAAAAGTCAACTCATCAAACCCATTCTAGAAGGCAGCAGCAGCGGTAGCCCACTCCCCCTCCCCTATTCTTGCTTTTTTGTGATCTAAGCACCATCCCTCAAGGGTCATTCAAGCCCATACCTCACCCTCCAGAAGTCTAGAGGTGTGCAAGACACCCTTCCTTTCATTTTATCACTTATTCACCCCGTTCTTAGAGTGAAACTCAAAAGCGCTCTCTCGGGTAGATTTCTGGGTCGTATTGCATGGAGATTTTCGACCCCCCGTAAGTATTTTCTCGTGATGAGTCCTGCATACAAGTTGTTCGTCTTTGAGTTTAGTTTCCCTGGATATCTTATTAGTCTTATTCAATGCTCATTTGATTGATCAAAAGTATTGTTAACCATAGAAAGGTCATTCTAGGCTTGAAACTAGAGAGTATGTTATGTTTTGGAATTTATGACCAAGCTAATGGACATATCTTGGTACGAAAATTTTATGGAGTGTTTTTAGCATGTGTTTATGAATTTTCATTGAAATTTTGTTGCATGAATAAAGCTTTTGATGATAGATTTCCTTAGATCTAAAAACTCGAAAATTGGAAGTGGAAAAACAGTTTTTGTTTTGAAAAAGTTTGATTATTTTGTGGTTTATTCTTACTCCAAAGGTTTTGATATTTTTATGTGATGATCCTAAGTATCTTATTTGCATGTTAGGATGTTAGGTTGAAGGTATTTAGTATTAGTTTCAATGATAGGAGTTTTCTATGTAAGAGGATTTCGGTTAGGCCTAAGATTTGATTTTTTTGGATTAGATCCATGTTTTATTGAGTTTTAGCCATGTGATTTTAAGTTTGATTGTTGGATCTTCTTTAGTACACATTTTTAAACCATGTGATATTTTAGTTTGAAGATCACATGTTTTTAAGCCATGGATCAAGAGATTGATCAAAGTTAGTTGAGAGAAAAGTTTTTTTTTTTGGACCAAGTGTAAAACCAAAAACTTCAAGTTTTGTTTTGTGATTTTTGGTGACTTTTGTTTGATGATTTAAAGCATGGTTGATCTTAGGATGATGTTATGATTACGTTAGAAGTAAAATTTGATTTTTGGAATTCTTGGAGATGTTTTTATTAAGGTCAAAACTTGTGATTTAAGGGTTTATGTTTTGTTAAAAATTTTGGATCTGTTTACAAAAAGTTTGGTGTTGATGATTAGCTTTTTCTTAATAGATATTTTGAGTATGTTTTTAAACTTAGGATAGGAAGATCTTTGTTGTAAAATTTTGATTTAATCATGGGTTTTGAAAATGGAAGAAATTGCAACCAAAATCAAGAGAAATGACTTATGAATGTTTCGGCCATAGTGAGTTTTCCATAGTTGTGAATGGTTTAAATTTTTCTATGTTGATATTTGAGTTTAGGACAATTTTCATGAAGATTGTAAATTTTGGTAATTTCTAGAATTAGAATGTGAAATACTTAAGTTAGGGATAAAATAGTCTATTTACCACATATAGAGGGTAAAATGGTAATTTACTCCAAGTTATCTCCTTTTACATTTCTAATTGTTAGTAATTAAATTTTTAACTTTTAGAATACTCTCTTACAGCTTCTTGTGTTTCTCGCTTTATTCTCGTAGAACGCGACTATCGAGGTAAGTTAACTCTTAACTTACTATCAGTTTACTGTGTATGTGTGATGGGTAAGGGAACTACAATTATATTCGTATGTTATTATATATGCCATGACATGCCATGTCATCACATATTTATCTATTACACGAATTATTCTGTCACGAAATATTTATCTGTTAGACAATATATTCTGTCACATGTTATTATCTATTGCAAGTATGTCACATTACGTATGCCAACTGCTATATGTTTGTCATGTCACGTAATATTCACTGTCACATATTATGCCATGTTTTGTTACTAAATGTTGTCTGCTATATGTTATGCCATGTTATAAAATATTGTCTGTTACATGTATGCCATGTTATGAAATATTGTCTGTTACATTCATATCTCAAAGTATGTCATGTCTATCCTCTTATGTTCACGTCACGTTACGCTACATCAGGACTTCTGTCATTTCGTATTCACGTCATCCCGTTTCGAATACAGTTTGTGTATCTCGAGAATAGTCTTATTAAGTTATTCATGTCAATTATGACTCTAAGCGCTAGGATGGGATAATATCCTAGTGGAATTCATTTGCTCACGCTGGAGTGTCTAAATAAGTGTGAAATTCTCTAGGTTGACAAAGTACAGCCAATAGGTTGCGAATGGGGCCTAACTAACTGGTAACTGGAGTGCGCCAGGCACTAATGCCAATGGATCCATACTTTATTTTATGTGTGTCCACAACAAATGTGGCACAAGCAATTCATGGGGTCACAACAACTGTGAAGCATGAAGTATGGCGTCACAACAACTGTGGAACATATACTATGTGAGATATAGCAATTGTGACACGTAGAATACTTGGGGCCACACTAACTGTAGATATGGGCGTAAATTCAAACCGAAAAACCGATCCGAACCGGACTGGACCTGGTCCGGTTCGGAACCGATTCTTATAATGCGTAAACTGGTCGAAACCGGTTTTAGGATTTTCCGGACTGGACCAGGCCGGTTGATAAAAAATATAAAAAAATAATATTTAAGTTTTAAGTTTTATACAAAATTAAAATTATACAAAATATTTTATATATTAATATATATAAGTTTTATATATAATGTATAAATATATGTGAAATTTTTATATATAATTATATATCATAAAATGATTTCATATTATAATTTATAAATTATAACATAAAATGTTAATCTTAAACATGAACATTTGTAATTTGTTTGATCATATGCTATTAATATAATTATATATAAGATAATATTATTATAAAATAAAATTTTAATCTTAAAAATAAAAATTTAACTGATAATGTATTATATAGCTATACTAATATAGTAATATATAGTTTATAACTAATACTAAATATAGCTATACTAATAGTTTAATATTAATACTATTATATAGTCTAATAATTTATATAGCTATACTAATTTATAAGTTTATAACTAATACTAATAGTCTAATATAGACTATAGTTATATTTATACTAATATAGTTATACTAAATCACTATAAGTTTATAACTAATACTAATATATAACTATACTAATAATCTAATATTCATACTATTATACTATTATATAGTTTAATATATTATAATTTATATAGCTACACTAATATATAAGTTTATAAATAATACTAACATATAGTTTATAACTAATACTAATATATAACTATACTAATAGTCTAATATTAATACTATTATATAGTCTAATATATTATATAGCTATAACTAATACTAATATTTATTCTAATACTAATAGTCTAGTATAGACTATAGTTATACTTATACTAATATAGTAATACTAAATTACTATAATTAATACTAATATATAGCTATACTAATAGTCTAATATTAATACTATTATATGGTCTAATATATTATATAGCTATAACTAATACTAATATTTATTCTAATACTAATAGTCTAATATAGACTATAATTAGACTTATATAAATATAGTTATACTGACTCGTTCGGAAATGAGCAGCACAAAAGGCTATCCCAAGTGCAGGAGCGTGTCGCGTAGTAATTAGGAACGAATTCCTAGATCGTCTCCACAGGGAAAGTGCTAAAAATAAACTCGTGAAAAATGATGGAAATATTTACGATGGGAAAATAAAAATAAAAAGTGATGATATGTACAATGGATGGAATAGTGAAAAGAAGATTTACTGGTCGCAAACCAGATTCATTTTGTTGATTTGATTGGTTGAAATTGCAGTGAAAATTAAAGAAATTAAAACGCAAGACAGTGAATTTAAATTGCTGGAAATTAAAGGACTGGAATTTAAATTCACTGGAAAATTAAATGGCATCAAATAAATTGTAAAAAATAAATAACAGAAAATTAAATGACAATAAAATAAAAGTGCTGGAAATTAAAGTGCAGAAAATTAAATTGCAGAAAATAAAGGACAGTAAAATAAAGGACTGTGAAATAAAAGTGCAGTAAAATAAAAGTGCTGAAAAATAAATGGCATTAATTTAAAGTGCAGAAAAATAAATAACATAAATTAAAAAAAAAATGGAGATTGCAGATAAAGGAGAACAGTTTGATAACACAGTTGGTCCATTAGGCTCTCAACTGCATCACCAAACTCCCTCACTTCATCTGCATTTTCTCCTAAAATCTGCACTACTCCTACACTATCTCTACGGAGCTTCTAACCTCAGCTTCCCATCTCACTTCGTTCACAAGCCTTATATAGGCATCAGAAATTTGCACTGTGCTTGGTTTGCATCACTGTCCCATGTGCTTTGGTTTCAGCCGTCACTTCTTCCTTTCTAGCTGTTCTTGTGCGTGAGTGCTCCACCTGGGCAGCTTCTCTCCCAGCTCATGCGTCTGCCAACGTGAGTTTCAGCAGCATGTTCCTTCATCTTTCTTGCTTGCCCATAAACAAATTTTTTTTTTTTGTTCTTCTATGTGAGTTGGCCGACCATAAGATGCTTCTATTTTATTTATTTTTCTGCTGTGTGGCGTGCGTGAGTCTGATGAGCCTCCACCAACGTTGGTCTTCCAGATTGTGCTTCCTCCAAAGATTGAAAACGTGCATGCTTAATTTCAAGTTATTGCCCAGCTCAAATCCGGCTCTCTTGCAAATGGCTGCTGGTTTTCCTTTATTTTACTCCTCGCTTCTGCCACTTCATTTCTTTCTTTCCCACATTTCTTTCTTTTCATTTTTCATTCTCTTGTTTGCCGCAACCACCAGTTTTTGTCCCTCATCAATAATTGTCTTTAATTTCCTGGCAGCATCTCTCTTTGGCGTCCATGTGCATATGTTTCTCCTAGTATTATTTTAAGAGCCGCATGAGGATGAGTCTTCTTCCACAACGTGATGCCCCCATAAATCAAAAAGTGAAACTCCAAGTCTTCCAGAACGTGCTAGTTCATCAAGTTAAAAAGTAAAACACCAATAGTTGGTCTTCCATCCAAAAATCATAAGATAATTGGGTTCCACGACTTAAATTTCACCAAAAACGGAAAGCTTCCCTTCTCCTTTATTTATTTATTTTTTATTTGTATTCTTCCTCCAGTTATTTCGTTTGAGTCTTCTGCATTTTTGCCAGTCCGTCATCTTCGCTTTGCTTCCAGCTCCTCTCTTCTGCTATGAATTAAAAATATCTCCAAAGTAAATAGAAACTAAATTCAAAAATATGAATTAATTCATATAATTTCTATTTACATTTTAACATTTTAGTCCAATAATAGAGTATTTAGAGTACACTTTCGTACACTTATCATCGGGTAATCGGTTTCCAACTCTCAGAAGGAGACTACTTGGAATTTGTGGGAATCAAATAAAATAAAATAAAAATAAAAATAAATAAAAATAAAGTAAAATAAAATAAAATAAAATAAAAATTAGACAAGAAAAATTAAATAAAAATAAAAATAAAACTTAGACAAATAAAATAAAATAAAATAAAGAAACTAAAATAAATAAAATTAAACAAGAGATGAAAAATAAAATATTAAAAGTGTGTTGTGCATGAGAAATTATTGTCCAAATAAATCACAAGTTATAAAATCAAGCATAAACTATGCTTTTAATCAATTTAATTCACAACTTGGATTTATGCCTCTTAATCAATTTATCCATCTAAAACCAATGATAAAATAATAAAACAATTAAAAATTATTGGTTTTAAATAGACAAAATATGCAATAATGCAGCTCAATCATATACTAAATCACTATAATTAATACTAATATATAGCTATACTAATAGTCTAATATTAATACTATTATATAGTCTAATATATTATATAGCTACAACTAATGCTAATATTTATCCTAATACTAATAGTCGAATATAGACTATAATTATACTTATACAAAATTACTAATATAGTTATAGACTTATAGTATAAGAGTTTAGTCTAATTAGACTATTAGTAATAATTTTGATATTATTACTAAACGGCGACGTTGCACCTCCAGTCTCCTAAACCCTAAGACCCCTCCCTCCCTTCCTCACTCTCTCACTTGCCTCTCTACCTCTCAACATCTTTGCCCTCTCACGAGGCCACTGCCCACGCTGTTGCACTGTGCACATCTCGCTATCGCCCCCTCAGCCTGAGTCCCCTCCCTCTTGCCGTCACCCCCTAGAAAACATAGACTCGCTCTCTCGCCGTTGCACCTCCCCTCATGGCCTCACCTCTCGAGTCGTTCCCAACTCACACACAGCCCCTCGGCCCCTCTCTCAATGCTACGCTGCCCTCTCTGTCCCTCATCGTCTCACTCTCACTGTCTCACGCATCCCTCCCATCTCATTGCTTCAATGTAAGTATTTCTTTTTAACTTTCCTGAGAAATTTGGGTTTTAGTTTTTTTGTTTTGGACTGAGATTTGTGGGTTTGACTTGGTAATTACTTCTTTGCTTCCTTAGAGATACAAGGCTTGTATTATTTTCTTTTTAATTTAATGGATTCATGGATTTGTGGGGGTGGCGTTTGGTTGATGACGAAATGTAGGAAACTGGGAAAAGATTGATTATCTGTGAATGCCATAGTTTTTAAAACCTCGGATGACATAACTGATATCCATAACCGTGTAATATATATTGCAGAACATGTTGACAATTTTATGTAAATGTATATAAATCGTGAAATTTTCTCTTAGTTTGCTTCTATCTCGTTTCTTAGACAAATCAAATGGAGTTTTATACTTCATTTTTGCTTAAGCTAGAGAGAGATATTCGGGATTTTGGTATTTGGTTGGCTAAGTTCAGGAATGCATTCAGTGGCTTCATGTTCATGGGATGCTAAGCAAATGCAAGATCAAATTGTGTTGATTTAGATTTAGAAATAGTTATTTCCTGTTGTTGACTGTACTGCAAATCTAATGAAACATAAGGGGTTTTGCTGGATCTTATGTTTTAGTTTCCTCTTTCATGAGTTTTGTTAGCTATCTCTCTTTGTTATTCAACATTTATGACCTTTACCCTACATAATAATAAACGGAGACAGGTAGGAACACCAAGTTCAATTTTAAAGTTTAGGTCATTGGATATAAAAATCATTTCAACAGTTCAGAATATATATGTGGTACTAGGAAAATCATCATCCAAAGTTCCCCTTCCACTTCAGGGTTGACTAGTATTTTGTATTATCCTTTTGATGCAATTTCAGATTACATGCATTTGTCTTCAGCTATTGGTCTCTCTCACACACATATATTTGTTTTAAGTTCTAGATTGCTAGCTACTTTCAATGCTTCTCTCTCTCTCTCTCTCTCTCTCTCTCAAATCTCATGCATTCACTTAATTAAAATCGAAAAATCGGACCGGACCGAACTGAAAACTAATAAAATTGAAAGTACCGGTTTAGGAGGATAACCGGTGCGTAATCGGTTTTGAAAAATGTAAAATAGGTCATACTGGTTCAGTCCTAAATTTTGTGCAAAACATTACCAAACTGGACCCGTTACACCCTTAACTGTGGAGTACGTATTAATGCACTCACAACTGGTATAGATACCTGTATTGTGATGCGGTAATCGGCAGGAACACACGACTCAAGGGGACCTATGTAGCACCCGTATGGTCACTTTAATGATTAAGTTTATTGAATAAGATTCCAAATTCATGTATTTCACGATCAAGTCATGTTTCACGTTATGTTATGTTCAAGTTTATGTTCATGTTAAGTTTCAAGTTTATGTCACATCAATCTAAGTTTTAGTTTTAGTTCAAGTTATGTCATTTATGTCATGCTATATGTCAAGTTATGCTATGCTTACTTATGACTTTGATTATGCATTCATACTTTTATTGCCATGCATGCATCATTAACTTGTGTGGAAGTTTCCTGTTAACTTGCTGAGATTTGTAATCAAATCTCACTATGGTAGTTCCAACTGCCATTCCCCCTGAATGGGAGGCGATGTCTCAGGATCAGAGTAGGGAGCAAATACTGGCAGACTAGAGGAGGTTGACTAGACGCCGTAGATGCAATGCAGAGCTTGCAACCTCCATAGTTAGGTCTTTGGATAGTATTCCGACATCGTTAGTTGAGTTACGCGAGTTCCTCAACAAACTAGCTCAATAGTGTATTTTGACAATGTAATTATGGAATCAAGTCTCCCATGCTTTGAGATTACAGTCTTTTGAGACCCATACTGTAATCGTGGATGCTTATTTTGTTAAGTATGAATGGATTACACTTTAATTATTTGGGATATTATAAGTTTGCTGCATAGTATTGCTAAAAAAGCTGCGAATATTGCATAATGTTAGATGTATGTTAGGAACATTGCATCTTATATATCATGAATGGGGGCAGGTAAGCTTGTGTTGCATGTTTCAACGTTTCAAATATCTATTCGATCTCAAGCAAAAATCTGCGGGTATCACACATGCCATGTCATCACATGTTTATTTATTACATGAATTATTCTATCATGAAATACTTATCTGTTACATAATATATTCTGTCACATGTTACTATCTATTGCAAGTATGTAACATTATGTATGCCATCTATTACATATATGTCATGTCACGTAATATTCACTATCATATGTTATGACATGTTATGAAATATTACTTGTTACATGTTATGCCATGTTACTAAATATTATTTGTTACTTGTATGTCATATTATGAAATATTGTCTGTTACATTTATGTCTCAAAGTATGTCATGTATGTCGTCTAACGTTCACGTCACTTTTACATCAGGACTTTTGCCATTTCGTATTCATGTCACCCCGTCTCGAATACAATTTGTGTATCTCGAGAATAGTCTTGTTAAGTTATTTATGTCAATCACAACCCTAAGCGCTAGGATGGGATAATATCCTAGTGGAACTTTTTTGTTCACGCTGGAGCATCTAAATAGGTGTAAAATTTTTTGGGTTGATGAAGTACAGTCAACAGGTTGTGAATGAAGCCTAACTAATTGATCACCGGAGCGCGCCAGACACTAACACCGATGTAGTCATACTTTATTTTACATGTGTCCACAACAAGTGTGGCACAAACAATTCATAGGGTCACAACAACTATGGAGTATGAAGTATGGGGATACAACAACTGTGGAGCATACACTACATGAGACACAACGATTGTGACACTTAGAATACCTGGGATCACAACAACTGTAAAGTACGTATTAAAGCACTCACAGCTAGTATAGATACCTGTGTTGTGATGCGGTAATCGGCAGGAACACACAGCTTAAGAAGACCCGTGTAGCACCCGTTCATGTATTTCAAGTTCATGTATTTCACGTTTAGTCATGTTTCACATTATGTTATGTTCAAGTTTACATTCATGTCAAGTTTCAAGTTTATGTCACGTCAAGTTAAGTTTCAGTTTCAGTTCAAGTTATGTTAGCTTATGCCATGTTATGTCAAGTCACGTTATGCTTATTATTTCATGCCATGTTATGTCAAGTTATGTTATGTTTACTATTGACTTTGATTGTGCATTCATGCCTTTATTGCCATGCATGCATCATTAATCTATGTGGAAGTTTCTTGTTAACTTGGTGAGATTTGATTACAAATCTCACCATGGTAGTCCCAACTATCATTTCCCCCGAATGGTAGGCGATGTGTCAAGATCAGAGTAGGGAGCAGACACTGGTAGATTGGAGGAGGTTGACTAGACGCCGTAGACGTGACGCGGAGCTTACAGCTTCCATAGTTAGTTTTTTTTTTTAGACAATATTCTGGCCTCGTTGTTGAGTTACGCGAGTTACTCAATGAATTGACTCAATATTGTATTTTGGTAATGTAAATATGGAGTCTGGTCTCCCATGTTTTGAGATTACAGTCTCCTGATACCCATACTGTAATCGTGGATGTTTATTTTGTTAAGTATGAATGGATTACGCTTTAATTATTTCGGATATTATAAGTTTGGTGCATAATATTGCTTAAAAAAAAATTTATCCGCTGTGAATATTGCACAATGCTAGATGCATGTTAGGAACATTGCATCTTATATGTCATGGACAGGGGCAGGTAACCTTGTGTTGCATGTCCTGATGCTTCAAATGTCGGTCCAATCCCAAGCAAAAATCTGGGGGTGTCACAGTTGTGCTGTGCATGTACCAAATGCTTGCATGGAGTGTGGGTAGAGGGAGTGGTGCTTGCATCGAGTGATGTGGTTGGTAGTAGCGATTAATGGAGGTTGTGGTTGAGCTAGTGGCTTCAGAAGAGGAGGTGTGGCGGTGCTACCGAGCTACAGTTGCTTTATTTTATGGAAGAAAAACAAAGGAGGAGCTCACGGCTGGTGGAGACGTGCAGCTGCGCTATGCATGGAGCTTCAGTGGGAGGAGGTGCATTGTGGATTTTTCTATGGTAGCGTGGATTGATGTTGCCATTGTAAGAGGTTGGGCACGGCTAGACAGTTCAGTGGTTCTGCGGAGGAGGGTTGTAGTTTTCACAGGAGGAGGTTGTTGCCGTCGTGCATGTGGGTTGTGCATAGGCTTAACATACGATGGTAGTGGATGAACTGGGCGGAGGTTTACGTTGGCTTATGTGAAGGTGCAGTGTGCTGTGGACGTGCGGAGGAGTGGTGTTGCTGTTGGAGGCCGTGCATGGCGATGGTGTAGTGCATGCGTGGCTCACGGTTGTGGAGAGGCTGAGTTGCAGTGCATGGTTTTAGCATGTTGTTGTGCAGTGCGGAGTTGAGTGGTTCTTGGCCGTGCATGGTTATGCACTGCAGAAGTTTACGTGAAGGTGCAGTGGTGCTGTAGAAGTGCGGAGGAGCATGGAGGTGTAGCCCGTGGCTGTGGATGAAGGGGGCAGCGAGATGGTGATGCACAGGAGGTTCACGGCTTCGTGTGGATGCAGTGCATGGAGGCAATGGGTGGAGGTGCACTGCGTGTGGCTGTGGATGAACGGTGGTAGCGAGGTGGAGGTGCTACAGCCTACCGTGTATGGAGACTAGACAAAAACAAAAACAAAAACAAAAACAAAAATAATAATTAAAGAAATAAATATAAAATTAGACAAAGAAAATAAATAAATAATTAAAGACAAAAGTAAAACTAGATAAAGAAAATAAATAAATAATTAAGGACAAAAAAAAAAAAAAAAAAAAAATGAAGAATAAAATATTAAAAATGTGTTGTGCATGTGAAAAAATATTGTCCAATTAAATCACAATTCATAAATTAAGCATAAATTATGCTATTAATCAATTTAAATTACAACTCGGATTTATGTCTCTTAATCATTTTTTTAATCTAAAATCAATAATAAAATAATAAAAAAATTAAAAATATATTAATTTTAAATGTATAAAATATGCAATAATGCAGCTCAATCAAGGCTTACCATTGTGAACATCTTTTTGAGGTCAGTTGAAGGATTCTAGGGTTACTGTTTGCATCTAGATAGCTTTTTGGTGTTACAAAATTTAAGGCTTACGAATTGGTTTGTTTCAATTGAATTTAGGGTTTGGGCATTGTTCCTAGCTTCGTTTTTTTTTTTTGTTCTCTGCTTCCACTACTTGAACCGTGGGCCTAAGCACTTGCTTCGGATGTGTTTTGTTGTTTATATGGATGCATTTCTATGGACAATCAATGTATATATATTATAGTCATGGTTCTAACTCTTGCATGTCCTTTGGCAAAATTATAATCATGGTTCTAACAATGGCTTGAAGAAAGCCATTGATTGGTGCGGTTGTAAAAATCTATTATTATTAAAAATATGATTTAGTTTGTGACAAGATTATAGCCGTGATCTGCAAACGGGATGGCTAGAATCTTTGTTTATATATATTTTTCTTATTTTTGAATATGGCGATCAAGTTCCTTGATTGCTGGACTATTCTTGAAACCAATAAGAAGGTAGTTTTCATCATACATGTGAGTATGAATTCTTGATTTTCATAGACTCTATCGCCCAAGTAATTGGATGAGAGTAGTATGCTTTTCTTTTGCTTGTTTACAGTAACTTCTTGGCTTTGATGGTGGAATTCACATGATCTTAAATTAGACCACACAAATGTATCAAAGAACCTTTTACTTGGAATACCACAAAATCTTTTTCATAGATTATGCATTTGATAGATAATAGCAAGTGTATCAAAAAATAAAGCCCCATCTTGCTGGTTAGAAACCTCATTTGACATCACTCTTAAGCATTTCTCTATTGAGCCTCATATAATTTGAGACACTTGGATGCTGGGTATAGGTCCATTGCTTTTGCCATTACCTTGTCGTTAAGGATGCATAGTTATTGTTCTCATAAATAAGAACATGTTGGGATATAGGTGTCTAGTAATGAGCTTCATAATTTATTATATTTTGTTTTAGAAAGGTACTTATTAATTGGTTTTTGCTTTCCGTTGGGAGCTCTAGGAAGCAATGTACTGAACCGGGTTTCATTCACACTCACATTCTCTACCCAGAGGTTGAATGTTGAGGTATAAGTCTTGGACTTAATCCTGCTTCGGGTTGTTTGTATTGATTTCTATTGTCTCTTTTACTGAGGTATAAGTGCTGGTCCCCACTGAGAAGTATGTAGTGCCATTTTAAGTTTCGATGGCATGTTATGTTAAATATGAAAAACTCGTGATGATGGTAGAAGGGATGAAATATGATTTAGGCCAGAAAAATAGTATATGCATTATTCTTGTTGGAGTTGGATGTATTAGAGAATGGTGTAATGTTTTTGAGTTTTGTATGCGTGAGCATTTTAAGCTAAAGAGGTCAAGTGCTACTATTGGGGTGATTCTATTATGTTGTACTAAATAAGTAAGTTAATGTGACACATGACTGGATCCCACAATTTGTGACATATTATATTGCTATCAAATCATTACTTGTTTGGACAATCTGCTGACATTAATATATATATTTATATATATGCATGATACAAGTAGTTTGTATCTTATTCTACTCCAACTGTTTCATTCATTATAATTATAATACGATGAAGGATGACCGCACCATTTGATAAGGATCCATTCATCACCACTCTCTTACAAAGTGGTGGATAAGGGGAAGACAGTACCCCCTTCGATAGCATAGATGATAATGTTCTGGTCCAAGCTTCACATCACGAAGGTGAAAAAATGCTACTCTCTAAAAGATTATTTCGATGTGTGTCTTTCACCAAATAGGAGGACAGTCACCTTATTCTAGGTTGGCTAAACATTAGCATCAATGTTATACGCGGAATTGACTAAAAATTCACTCAAATTTGGGAGAGAATATGTGAATATTATAATGAGTATGAAAAACCAAACAGTCCTGAACGTTCTGTAGTGTCATTGATCAATCGATGACAATGTATCCAAAAATGCACAAATAAATATTGTGCTGCCGTTGCCCAAGTAGAGTCAATACATCCTAGTTATGCCATAGAGCAGGACAAGATAATAATTTAGTTTCTCCTTTATGTTTTTTTAGTGCTTGAGCTCATTTTTACTCTAACATTCTCACTTGGCTCATTAAAGTTTAAGAAGGCCAAAATATTGTATAAAGAGAATGAGAAGGCGAAGTACACCATGGAACATTTCTAGTGTCTATTAAGACACCAATCGAAATGACAGCAACATATGTCGATGTTGCACACGAGGAGGAGACCACCTGGGAAACGTCCAACCATTACTGATTCAACTCCGCTAGCAAATGACACTCTCAATGACAACAACGAGATCATTGGTGAGAGACCTCTAGGCAAGAAGAGTAAGAAAGAGAGGGAGAGAAAGATGAAGTCTAGAGAAAGTGAAGATGCTAAGTTTAATAAAAAGCCTTAAGTCGCATGATCGATGATAGAACCGTGTGCATGGTGGAAAGGAGAGAATCGGTCACCAAGGCTAGAGTGATTGAATGTCATTAATTGTACTTAAGAAGAAGATTGATATAGGGATCATGAAATTAGATCTTGCTAGTATGAATGCAATGCAACAAGACTACTTTCAAACTCTTCAAAAGGAAGTTTACGAGGAAATGAATAATAGATCTACATCCACATGTCCATCCACACCTTTTGGAGGGAAGTAACTGTTTGGTACTTCTACTCCTTTGCTTGTTGTAAAATACATTAATGTAGTTAGATGGTAGACTTAGTTTCTGATTTTAGTGGCTGCCTAGCCACACGTGCTTGGCTAGGCAGCCACCATGTGACAGATCTAGGATAGTTTGGAGTTTATGTTTGAGATGTGTGTGTTGTAGTATTTGGGTTGGAAGCTATGGATGTTGTGAATGTTGCTCAGTTTGGACTATTCTGTGGATGTTGTTGAGATGTATTTTATTGCTGAGTTTATGTTCAAGTGCAGATTTTTTTTAGCAGTGCAGATTTATGCCGACTTTATGTTGTAGTGCAGATTTTTTAGTAGTGGGTATAGTGCAAATCTTAGTAATTTTTTTAGTAGTGCGTATAGTACTGCAAATCTTTTAGTATTTTTTTAAAATTTTTTGAGTAGCGAGTATAGTGCAAATCTTAGTATTTTTTTAGTAGTGAGTATAGTGCAAATCTTTTAGTATTTTTTAGTATTTTTTTAGTAGTGACTATAGTGCAAATCTTAGTATTTTTTTAGTAGTGCGTATAGTGCAATTTTTTAAATCTTTTAGTATTTTTTATTTTTATTTTTTTAGCAGTGAGTATTAGTGCAAATCTTAGTATTTTTTTAGTAGTTCGTATAGTGCAAATCATTTAGTGCAAATCTTTTAGTAGTGCAGATTTTTTAGCAGTGCAAGTCAATGAATACAAAATGCTTGCTTAGAACTACTCATCTAACAAAGAACAACACAGAGGTACTTAATAGGTGGATGAAAAGAAAGTTTGGCAAAAAAAAAATATAGTTGGTTGGAAAATATTAAAATTTGATTTGTAATTAAGACATTTATATAGAAGTTTAGATGGGTTTAATTAGACATTTGTGGTTTAATTAGAAAGTTTAAATGACTATTGAAAATATAATTTTTTAACTAATAATTTAATTAGAATATGATTAATAATTAAATATAATCAGTAGAATGGTAAAATATGATAAAATTAAATAAATTAAAGATTAAAAAAAATTAAATTAATATTATTTTATTATTATATAATGAATAAATAGATAATTTAATGTAAAGATTTAATATGAATGTAATAGGTAAATGTAAATTCATCTCATATTATTTTAATATTATATAATAAATAAATAATTCAATGTAAAAATTTGATAGGAATGAAATAATTAAAATTTAATTTATCTCATATTAATTAAAATTAAAATTTAACTATGGTTTTTCAAATGGGAGTGCTCCCAGAGCTAACGTAAAACCCAACTGAACACCGGCCCACTTTGTCAAGAAAAAAATAACACCGGCCCACTGAAAAAAAGGAACTAAAAAAAGACTATGATGACATGTGACGAAAAGTTTTTAACCTTTTCTTCTGTCTTTTCCAAAGAAGTCGTGAGCCACTCATGACGTGTCTGAGGCTCCATTTATAATTGAAAAATGATTTACGTATAATATATTATACAATAATGTGTTAAAAGAAAGAGTACTTTTATAAAACATTTTATAAAAATAATAGTATTTTATGAAAATGTTTTCATTTTATAATATTATTGTATATTGTATTATGTAATATGTTGTCTATGTCATTACTTATAATTAGGCGATGAGTAGTGCTATGGTTATCGAAAAAATAATTTGAAGAAGTTCATTGAATAGTATTTTTTTTTTACATATTTTTTTAATTATTATAAACATTTAAAAAAAATATAAAAAATCCACAATATCATTTAAAGACACTTCCTTAATCACTAAATTATAAAAAAAAAAAAAAAATTACTTTCGAGAGACCCAAATTCGGGTCCCGAATCTATAATACATCCAATCCCAAAGCCAGGAGGCAGAAGCTGAACACAAGTTTCCACTTTTACACGCAGATGACACTAGAGTAATTTTGAAAGTTGCAGATTATTTCAACTCCCGCTTTGTTCGGTTCAGAAGTTGAATGTGACATCTTAGTACCTCAATCTCAGGTTAGAAATTGTCTCTTGGGATTTAGCTTAGAAATCCACCGAAACGGCCATCGAAATCGCACTTCACTATCTATAGATTTTGACTTTGTGTGCGAGTCATGCCGTCTCAAACCTCTTCTGAAATTAAAGAGCGGCTTAATATATATTGACTTCTTATTCATTCCCTCACATTTCTTTAATGTATGTAGAAAACTTCTGATTCTGGGTATTCTGGTTTTCTGAGACTCAGTTCGGAATCTCACTGAGATTAGCTGAATAATACGTTTTGTTGACGAACCAAGTCTTGTCGATCAGTTCGTTTGGGAATACAGATATTTTTTAGTCTATTTTATTACTATTTATTGGCTGTTATTTCATTAACGAACTATTTCATTATATATATTCCAAACTGAGTACATTTGACGTGCCTCGGAAACAGAAAAATTCAAACATTCATTTCGGCTGGATTTTGCTTTCAAAATGAATCCTGGGTTCTTCTCTTAAAGCAGTTCTAGATAAAAGAACAAGAAACAGGAAAAATCTAGATTGGTAGTGCTAGTTGAACTTGTCGATCTCTTGTATTACTTGACCATGGGCTTATTTTCTGTTAGTTTATTAACTATAGAGTATTCGAAGCTGCAACATATCTGCATTCGTATCCTCCTAGAATTTTTTTGAGCTTAGCCTTTACCTTCCAGCTGTTTGGTCGCAGTTCTTCAATGAATTTTGCTATCATGTTAGTGCGCTTAATGTATTATAGTGTCGGAATTCTCCACAGAAATTTAATTTTCAGTTGTTTTATGGTAAGATGGCGTCAGCTGTGGAATTTCACTAATATATTGAGCCCTTGGAGCTGTAGAGTTCTTTGGCTTACCAAGCCGAAAAGATGGCCTTGGCTACTTCTGTGAATGTGGTTCTAGGCTCCTTTGCTTTCGCAATCTTCTGGGTTTTGGCAGTTTTCCCCGCAGTTCCTTTTCTACCAATTGGGAGGACTGCAGGGTCTCTCCTGGGGGCCATGCTGATGGTTATATTCCGAATCATAACTCCAAATCAAGCATATGCTGCAATTGATCTCCCAATCCTTGGTCTCCTCTTTGGGACAATGCTTGTCAGTGTCTATCTCGAAAGGGCTGATATGTTCAAGTACTTGGGAAAGTTGCTCTCATGGAAGAGTAAAGGAGCAAAGGACTTAATTTTCCGAATCTGCCTGATTTCTGCCATTTCAAGTGCGCTTTTCACTAATGATACCTCCTGCGTAGTTTTGACCGAGTTTGTTTTGAAAATTGCGAGGCAACATAATCTCCCACCTCATCCTTTCCTTCTTGCTCTGGCATCTAGTGCGAATATTGGGTCTTCAGCAACTCCAATTGGCAACCCCCAAAACTTGGTTATAGCTGTTCAGAGTAAGATATCTTTCGGGAATTTTCTAATCGGCATTCTCCCTGCGATGCTCTTGGGAGTTGTTGCCAACAGTCTAATTCTTATATGCATGTACTGGAGGTTGCTATCTATTCCAAAAGATGAAAAAGATGCGGCTATAGAACTTGTTGTGGAGGAGGACCTGAATTCTCATCGCTTTTCACCAGCCACCATGTCACATTTTACATCCTCGAGTTCTCTGGAATGGAAGTCTACAATGGAAGCTATAAACGTGCAAAGCCCTCCCAACATAAATAGGAACATGGGCCACGTTGAGACCATTAGAAACCGATTAACTCTCAGTGAGAATGATATCCACAGTGTCCATAGTGATATGTTGGAGTCCGCGAGAAATTCTAATGCATCAAAAGAAGTGGCAAATGATGCATCTTCTCAGAAAAGGGAAGAAACCACTACTTCACACAATGCTGCATCAGTGGAGAGACTAAGAGACACACTTTCTGTACAGCCTTCAGAAGAAAATGAAGATTTGACCTTCAAATGGAAAAGGATCATGTGGAAGTCATGCGTTTACCTGGTCACGATAGGCATGTTGATTGCTTTGCTTATGGGTCTGAATATGTCATGGACTGCAATTGCTGCTGCACTTGCTCTCGTGGTTCTTGATTTCAAGGATGCTAGGCCATGCCTTGCAAAGGTATAATCCGTTAACATTATGCTCTTTCTTCTTCTTCTTATTTTTCCCTTCAACTATTGGTGGAACTTGAAAATATTAGAGCATACCTTGTAGCAGATAAGGAACGTGGATTGCTTGTTTGAGAGTTATATCTGAAGTCTATTTCTGTTCATTGCCAGGTCTCTTATTTGCTTTTAATTTTCTTCTGCGGAATGTTTATCACTGTTGATGGCTTCAACAAAACTGGCATCCCAAGTACTCTATGGGACTTAATGGAGCCCTATGCACAAATTGATCGGGTTAGTGGGATAGCAGTCCTGGCCATTATCATACTCATCTTGTCAAATTTGGCTTCAAACGTACCAACTGGTATGCTGTTGGATTTCTTCCATGTATTTTTGTGTTATCCATTTCATCATTGTTCTTGAAAAAGGAACCCTAGAAACCACTTGAAATTAAACAAAACCTCATGGACCAATACAAGAATTTACCCTTTTCATTACATGCTTTGTGTTTTCATTACTATACCAATAGGTACTATTACTATATACTAATAGTATTAGTGTATTACTAATATTTATATATATATAAGCATATGAGATTAGAGATTTAATATATATTAAAAACCGAAAAACCGGAAAATTGGATTGAACCGGATCTGAACTGGTAAAACTGAAAGTACCGGTTTAGGAGGGTAACTGGTGTGGTATTGGTTCTTGAAAATACAAAATCAGTGTATATCGGTTTGGTCTCAAATGTATCCAAAACCGGACCAAACCAGACCAGTTACACCCCTAACCATCTTATCTGTGAGCAAGGTGATGACTGATTGGGTTGTATGTTTTTCACCCTCCTATTTGGCATGAGGGATGGTGGCCCACGTGCTGTAAGTGGTGGACTAGTGTTACTCGTGCCACCACTGTCCTACCTATTACATCCCATTGTCTCCTAAACATGGCCTTTTCTAAATGAAAGGCTCACTGATGTTTCAGACACACTAACATGATCAAAAAATTCAGTGTACTGAAATTATTGTCTCTTACCACCAAAATATTGAGACACCAATTAGTCTATAAAATTCATTAGTCTACGCATCTATATATCTGTTACTTTGTCAGAGATTTTGAAGTTGTTGATGCATTGACCACAATTCAAGAATTCCTCCAAGTCAAAGACACGATTGAAACTCCGGAATTTCTCTTGCAATGTGTGATTTACTCCTTTTCCCCTCGTTGCCACTCCTAAGCTCCTCCATGCATTTGATGGTGATGTAAGTTGCATCAAATATCCAAAACCCTCAGGCACATAATACCGAAAATAAATAATCACAAAAGAAGCAAGGGTTATTTTTATCAGTACATTGACTGTGAGGTTGTTTTTCATAAATAATTTGGTCTTGATTGTATAAGTTTTTCATGGTTTAAACTGCATCTCTAGTGGGAACTTGCTCAGAGCTCTTTCACATAAAAAGTATCTAGGTTGCTTTTAAAAAGTATCAAGGGATTTTGAGTCCGGAAGGTTACTGCTATATATTGCTTGATTTGAATTTAACAAAACACGATTCATTTGAGCTCTTAAGTATTTTACTACTACAAAAACATTGTGTTTTGAATGCACATGGCAACTTATACTTGATTATTTTAGATCCACATATTAATAAAACTTAAATTCATCCACGAATTTCTGTAGGAAAATAAATTTTACTTATCAGTCTTTATTGAAGCCACTTTGGAATAAAAACAAAATCGAAATAATTATTTAAAAAACTTTTTATCCAACTGAATTGACTTACGAGTTGGGTGATATGTTCTAAACTTGGTACTGTATGTTATTTGCTGTGCGTGTTCTAAAGATTCGTACAAATGGTGAGTTCTTTCCGTTTGGGGAAAAATCTCTATACTATTGATTTATGATTACATGGCTATAAATCCCTATATATCCCTGATCTAAAATTGATCAGCTAGCGTTATAAAGGCCATTTTAAACTATTTTTATGGGGATTGCTTATAACTCATGCTAGCTTCTACCATGCAGTTCTCTTACTTGGAGGAAGGGTGGCAGCATCTGCAGCTACAATTTCCGCAGCTGATGAGAAAAGGGCATGGCTTATTTTAGCTTGGGTCAGCACGATAGCTGGGAACCTCTCGTTATTAGGATCAGCTGCCAACTTAATAGTGTGTGAACAGGCTCGCCAAGCTGATCCACACCTTGGGTACACCTTATCCTTTTGGAGCCATCTCAAATTTGGAGCACCCTCGACTCTTATAGTCACCGCTATTGGTTTGGCACTCATAAGATGACTTTGACGCTCACAAGAATTATGATATTTTGTGTGTTTAAAAAGTAATAGTTTTAATAAACTGAAGGTTTTGCATAAAAACAGACAGAACAAAATAAATGCAGAGAAGAAGAAGGTTGTAGATAAGTTGCTTTTTGTATTGATATATTTGATTGCCAATGTATAGAACTTCCTATTTATAGTATTTACGTGTATGAATAAAAGAATTTGGTTCTCTACCTAATTGTACAGAAAATCTCTAACAGAATGACAGCTCATTTATTCTAGAATTATCCTTGTTTTGCTGCTGGCCCTTTGCTGAGCTGTGGAAAATCGTGGCTGAGGTGGAATGTTGTGATGGCAGCTTCTATGTTAGTTCTAACAAAAAGTGTAAATGTAGATTGTCTCAGACTTGAGCGATCAATAATGTGAATTGTGCACAATTGTTCAATATATTCGTTCCAAAAAGACTAGTCGATGATATAATTGGGGTCCTATTAGAACCTTATAAAGATCAAGAACTTCTTATTCTCAAGCAATGTAAAATCTCATATACTACCTATCATTATTATTATCATATGAGGTATCACAATCTCCCTCCTTAAGTTCCCGACGTCCTCGTCGAACCAATCTATCATAGGTGACATGGTTCAAGTCCATATTTCTGATTGGGATAGGCTTTGATACCATTTGTAAATTTTAAAGGTCGAAAACTGTGTCTCCTTTCATCTTTAACATTTTGTATTCTTTCATTTGTATATATTGCGTTAAAAATAGTAAGTGAAGAAATTCATGTTCAAATAACTTCACAATCCGGTTATAAACCCAATGCAAATTCTCCTGTTTAGAGAGAGAAACTCTCCCTCCTCTCTTCTCCCTATCCATTACCGCACTGTGCATATACTTTCATGGTATTGTTTTTTTTTTCTCCCTCCTCCACCGGTTTGGTTTTGGTTAGATCTATTGCACTCCAGCCGTCATTAGTCGACATGCGCCCCGCCACGCCATGCTATAGCCTCTGATATACTAGGATGGAGCGGAATCGCGCCAAAAAGCTCTGCACAAGGCCCTCACGCTCATCTTGTTTCCGTGCGTGGTCTTCAAGCGCCGTCACACCACGACGTCTCTGCTGGTTATACGCGTCGTACCAGCAGATTTCCCACACCGAGATCTCCCAGATCTACCCTGCCTCGCCTCCCTACCACAGGCACATGGTTGGCACGCACCACCACAGATGCGTGGGAAGACAGATGACTGGCCACATAGCAGTTCATCTGATGCCGTGCTTTCGACTATGTTATCGCCTTCCCTAACCGATGATCTTGGAAAAGGGACTATAGATCTCTCCAAAAAACATCTCAAGACAACAAATTGCAGTGCACCTACAATTTTCACCGCCATTAGCGGTGGTTCCATAGTTAGTATGACTTTGCGTACTGCTAACTACTATATTTTAAGACGGCGCTATCTTTGTAGGGTATGGGTGGGAACCAAAAAATTGGTCCTAAAACCCGTTTTATTTTTCTTTTTTCCACAATTTTTGCACTTTGGTTATTATACTGAGGCGTTTATTGGGGAATTCCACCCCCTTCCCATGTATCATCCTTTCCGTTCCTAATAGAAATTTGCTTACTTAGAAAAATAAAAAGGTTATAAACAACATTACAAATTGAATTGAATTAAAAATTAATGATTTTTCCCTCATATCACGTGAGTGTGGGACTAATAGTCTCATATACTAGAAGCACAGTCCTCAGTGATTGTTTTAGATTCTGGGCATTAATGTTTTTTTTTATTTTCTATCTGATATATATGCATGTTGTTGTTTGCAAATTGCTGCCATGTTTAAGATTGGGAATAACAAGGAACTCCTAGTGATTCCAGATCACCTCTCAGATGATGGGAAGGATTTTGTTAGGCAATGTTTGCAACGCGATCCAATCCATCGTCCTACAGCTGCTCAGCTTTTGGATCACCCTTTTGTGAAATATGCTGCACCACTGGAAAGACTTATTCTTGGCCCTGAGCCTTTAGATCCACCTGCTATGGTTACAAATGGAATGAAGGCTCTGGTATGCAATTCTATATAGTATAATGTAAGTCACTCTGTTTATGTCATGGTGGAATATGCGTGAATTTGGCTAATCACTCAGTGTAAGGTAGCAAGATATCATATGGATTTTGTAACTTCCATTTTTCTTATTTAATGCACTATAACTTGGGGATTCAAGTCCTTTATATATGTTAGGATTGGGGCCTAGAATAGAAAAGTAATATATGGATTGTATTATAATATGGGTTCATGTGGAACCCCTAAGGGTTGGCTCAAGTGGTAAGAGCCGTTTTGATGATATACTCCCTCTAGGTTTAAGGTTCAAATCCTCTAAGATGCAAACAATTCCTATGGGTCATCGGATTGGGGAAATTTCCCTTTGAATTACCCGAGATGCAATTGTTGGAAACTCCTTGTTGAGAGTCTGTGCACCTCCAAGATTAGTCGAGACTTTGTTCTCGGACACCAAGTCCCAGTCAAAAAAAATTCTTCTATATGAAAAAATTTGTCAATTTCAACATTGGGAATAGAAAGTTATAGGATTTCTGTTTCTTGATTTTGGAGACTTTATATCCAAATTTCTCATCAAATTGTGATGAAATTTAGAGACCCGGTTAGGAGTCCTAGGGTGGTAATCAGTCTGGGGGGTCATGGACCGAAAATTTCGGTCCAACCTTTTAGCCGGATCAGACTGGACAGATTATCCTTATAGACGGACTGGATCGTAAGCTATCAGTCCAAAGCTAGGGTGGCAAGACTATTGGGTCAAGTAATGAAAGGATAAAAATATGTGCAGGAGCAAAGTTAATGGCGGGATAAAACAAATGTGAAAGAAAAGATGATGGACATTGTCAGGTCATTGAGCAGAAAAGCAAAAGCAAAAACACTGCTGAAAAATATTATGTGGTGCATTTTGATGGTTCAAAATTTATGATGAGGTAAAAAAAGAAGGTATTAATTTGACAGCATGGATTCCAAAGGATCATAATTGTTGTCCATATATACTCCAACTAGGATAGATCACATAAAAAGGGTCGAGCTAAGCTGACCAAGAATCATAATTGTTGTCCATCTATACTTCAAGTAGCTAGCACTCCAATTATTTGTAAAGAGAATGACTATTTGTGATGGAAATATACTTATTTTAGCAGGAAATAGATCACAAATAAGCATTTTTCTTGTAATATAGAATAAATCATGTAAAATGGGTCAAGCTCAACCAAGAATGTCTTAGTTACACACACAAGTAATAAAGCTTCATTAAAATGTGCAAAACACCCATCTAGTTACACATGTTGTATGTACATTGATGGCGTATCTAATGAGGTTAAGCTTTCACAAGTGTACAGCCTTGCCATATTAAGAACTCTCTTTCCTTATCTGTTTGTGTTTCTATGACTTCTTATATGTGCCTAATATTTTCAACCTTTGCTCTGGGTTAGAGCACTCTTAATAGATTAATCAAAGTTAAAAGACACTTTTAGCTAATGTGAGATGAGTTTGGCTTTGGCTATTCCAATTCCCACATTGGAGTAGTTATTTTTTCATTATATAATAATAAAATAATATGAGATGAATTTAACTTTAGGTATTACATTCACATCAAATTTTCATATTGGATTATTCATTTTTTTATTATATAGTAATAAAATAATATTATTTTAAAAAATATTTAATTTTTTTAATTATTAATTTATTTAATTTTATCATTCTACCTATTATATGTGAATTAGTAATCATATTCTAATTAAATTAATGTTGTTTCATATGAAGTAGATAAGAAAGAGAAAAGAGAAATAATTGATAAAATATGTATCTGGTCTATCTACATTAACTTTCAAATTTGGAAAATATTTTGAAAGTCAATGTAGCTAATCCATTGTGATCATATTTTGTTCTCTAATAGCTAAATAGGCAATGGATTTAGCTTTTAGCTAATCCATGGATTTAGTTTTTCTGTGACTTCTTGTATGTGCCTAATATTTTTAACCTTTGCTCTGGGTTACTGACCTGTTTCCAGGGCATGCATTGGGCAAGCAAGAAATCTTTCCACCTAAGATTCTGATAGACTTGCATTTCACTCATCTATAGTAGTAGTAATATAAGTGTTCCATATTCAGCAAAAAAAAAAAAA
>QEOT01123653.1:2038-15253 GCA_003123785.1 Pterocarya stenoptera
TTTTTTTTTTTTTTTTTGGGTGGACTCAATTATTGATTAATAGTACTTGATCACTTTGTTGCAGGTATTGATCAATTCGTGTCCGATTCTCCACATTTTCGTTCATGATCGGTAGCTCACATGTCAGCCAAAGGAATATATTTCCATCAATGTTTTCGTCCATATGTGAGTATTTCTGTAGACCGCATGAATTATATACAGATCCTACAAAATTAAACCCAGTCCATCGTCATTCGTTGACAAGTTCATGTGCACATCATGTGCTGCTTCAAAGATTTAAGATTATCATGGATAAGATCATGCCCAATTTAGATCTAGAAAGTTATATTTTGAATATTTTATGTGCGAAAATGTACGTGTATCGATTGATCTACCCCTGCATGCATGTCCTTGATATGAAAAATATAGCAGCCGTATAAATGATATTTGATTCTTCGATCAATCAGCTTTCAGAAATCAGAGGTTGGAATATCTGAAATTAATATCCCGATCCTCCAACCATACCATCATTTCCTACTTGAATATCACATACTGTTGGCTGCCAAGTTGCATTATTGGGATATGCCATTATTCTATCCATATCCGATTAATCAAATATAATTGTTTATACATGAGTTGTCTCGTAGAATGAAAAAAAAAAAAAAAACTATTAAATCTACATAAAAATTTTAGACAAATAATTTTATAAACTAAAGTATAGAATTTAAAATTTATTTTATAACGAAGAAGAAGACACGCATATATATCCAATCAGCAGTACTACCCCCAACCAGCTCATGTCCATCTCTCTTTAACCCCACGGCTGCCCTACGTATATATTGGTTTGTGTAGGCCATGCATGCCTTTATATGTGAAAATCTCTCCATCAATCTCGCCAACACGTACAATATTATTAAAGAAAAACACGTATGTGCTTATCCACACGTCACCAGCATGTATGAATTATGATCCAACATCAATAATTCCGCGTTATCATGCATTTGTTTACTCGATCTGCTTAATGTCCCACATAATTAAAACATGTTTTTATGCTGCAAGATATATGTTATTGATCGAGAAGGTGTGAAGACAATTAAAGAACACGATCGAGCCCAATTAAGTGATATTATTAATGGAGTTTCTGACTGATCTATATATGTGTATATATACGATTGTGTTGTGCGAATACATGATATACGTACGTACACATGATGAGGTCAGTCCCATATTCACATGATTTTTTTTTTTTTTTTAATGTGGATGCTTAATAATTTTGAGGTCCAATATCGAGTATAATTATTAATTAGTTATTGAGTCTGCACTACAAAAAAATATATATATATATTTGGGACAGATTATTTGCAATGAAAATGATCATTTAAGACAAAAATAAATTTATTTTAACAGAAAATAATTATTTTCGCAAAAAATAATTAGAACAAGCAATTTTCTTGTAGGCAACTGGAATATTATATGTCATATGCCTTGATTCTTTTAAAAATAATGGCTGCAATCATATATGTATTGTCAGCACTCACCACTCTTAGTACCGATGAATCTGGTCTAGTTTTGTATATGATGCATTTTAAACATTCAGATAATCATTCATTAATTAATTCCACAAAAGTTGATGGCCGGTTAGTAAATAAGTAGTCTTACATTGATATTGCTCGAATATTGTTTGAGAACGACATATTTATATAGTCTACTGAACGCCATGCAGGTTTTTAAATTTATTTTCTTGAATTTATATCGTTGGGCCATTATTTTCCTTAATTATTAAATTTGGACAGTTCATCCAGTTTTATATTATAATGGTGTAAAGATTTGTTTATGTATCAAGTTTCGACGTGAAAAAAATTCGACATATTAAAGGAATTTTGCATCATTAATGACAGTAATTTTCCGTGTTGGGGTATGTGTCTTCTTGTTTATCACATGGCCATCTTTTCCTTTGGGATACCTCTCTTTCTCACCGTAAAAAAAAAAACCCTCTAGGTCTGAGTTTTGCCAGAGGAGACCTCATCGTCCTTCTCCATCTCTTTCCCTCCTTTTTTTAGGGTTTTTTTTTGCTTCAAGGTCGAAAAAGTCAAAGAGATTTGTGCAGTACAAGAAAACTCCTAGGCCGTAAGTTGTTTGGAGGAGAGTGGCAGTTTTACTAAAATTACCGTGCGTGTTCCTCATGTGCCAAACGCGCCGGGCGCCGAATCATCGGAATCACCACAATCAAATCTTTTAGATATGCTTTTTTTGTGATTGAAAAGAGACAGACTTGTTACCTTCACACGCTGTCAAAGTCTACCGAAATTGATTCAAACTGTAATCCATCATTTTTTATTCTTGTTTTTCTTATTGTATAGTAAAAATAAAAAAGGAGTTAGTCTCTTAGACGGTTTGTCTATAGACATTGAGTCATCCCTTTCTATGAAGAGTTAGATTGAGTCTCTGTTTAGACAGAGTGCTGTCTCTTAGTCTTTTTTTTGTAAAGAGTCAACAGAAGAAGTCTAGACCAGTCAAATAGTGTACTAGTGGAGCTCCATATGATTGATATGATATATCTCTGCATGTATCCGGTCATGGATGTAAGTTTTTCTTAATGAATGATTTATAACATTTTCCTTTGAAAAAAGAAAAAAAAAACCTCTCCAAAGTTTGTGGAACCACGAACAAGAAAAAGAAGGAATTCAGTTCCCAAATGAGCTAAAAGCTTGACTGAGTTGACTCATGACGTATTTGGCCGGAGAAATAAAAATCCTGCATATGTTTATAAGATCCAATCTGGAAATCATTATCTCAATGTATATAATTAAAAATAGATATATTAAAATCATCGAAACTATAATGCCTTTCATCCGCAAAGCTGGGCTAGTGCGGATGACGATTGCCATTAATATCTATATTATCATCTCTCAGCACCCAAACCTAAAAGTCATGATCATGATTGATACAATTTCACGGTATATACAGAACTAATAGATGAAGATTAATTAACATTTGTCCAAGTCTCCATTAATATCTATATTATCATCTCTCAGCACCCAAACCTAAAAGTCATGATCATGATTGATACAATTTCACGGTATATACAGAACTAATAGATGAAGATTAATTAACATTTGTCCAAGTCTCCCCGATATATATTAATGGCAATCGTCATCCGCACTAGCCCAGCTTTGCGGATGAAAGGCATTATAGTTTCGATGATTTTAATATATCTATTTTTAATTATATACATAGAGATGATGATTTCCAGATAGGATTAATGGCAACAATATTTTAATGAAAAAATTTTTTTTTTTTTTGCAAGAGTAAGTCACTAAATACATGTGTATATATAATATATATAAACACAATTTGGGATAGATACACAATAGTACAAGGCATTATGCCAATTGACCATGAAACAGTTGAGAGCACCAGCAAGGATCCATAAAAACAGTATTTCTGGGAAAGCAGCATTAGCAAAAGAGGTTGGTTAATCTACACAATTTAGGAAAAGATATTTCCATTCTCCATCATTTGGGACGAGCCATGAGTTCTCATACTCATAAAACAGGGAAAAAAACATAATTCCAAAAACGCCATCATGACCCGGAATAATAATTGATTATAATAGGATTGGATCGAATCCATCATGCTTGATAACTCTAGAAATTCGGCTCAAAAGTTGGAAAAAAATAGACACATGTCACACATCAAATCAATACGTTTGGATACGAGAAGTGTTTCGTCTTGTCATCTCATCGTTACAATTTTTTTAAATTCTCATACAAAATATAATAAACAATTCAACTTTTCAAATCTAAAAAAATAATAATAATATTCTAACAATATTTTATTCAACTTTAATATTTATCTTTCTCATTCTAAACATTAATAGTGTTGGATTGGATAGGATGATCTTCGATCTTCCCCTAGTCTTTCAAAGCAATTGTCATTTCTTAACAATGAAAAATCAAAAGTAGTGGACAGCAGATAATCCGTGTAATGAAAGTGAATTACTTACTTTACAAAGGAAAGGTAAGCACAAAGGAAACTCTTGTCAACAATTTAAGTTATAAACAGCATCTCCATGGCAACAACATAAAGTTATCTCGTGTATGCGTGTTCCATAAAAAATTTATAACCTAACAATATCCATATCCAATCATGTTTTGTAAGAACTTCATTTTGCAGTACTCCATCATGGTAAGAGAGCACAACGATGAACTTAAGACTTCATCAACAACAGACTTAACAATCAAAGTGTGTGCAAACTTTCTGGTGTATATAATTGGACCCTCATATCATGCCCGCATCCATAGTAAAAATTAGTCACCTCCAAGTCAGCTTCAGGCTTCTTTGCACATTAAGAAGAGAAAAAATGACGGAACTCTTAATTCCTCTATAAGCTGAATAACAGGCATGAGAAGTTAACTCCAAACAGAGGGAAGGCCGAACAAATTTAGGAACCATCACGTGAAACAGGGAAGGTAAGACCATCTTTTAGATGGCCCAAAGCGGTGGGGCACCACCATTTCAGCATGTTTGGGCCTAAGACCTGCACAAAAGGCATATACAGGTTACCATATTGACAGATTACAGATATAATTGAAATGTGGATATATAAGTCATGAGAAGTGAAATGTAGAACCAACACCCAGGGAACAGAAAAGGGGTGAGAGAGAGAGAGAGAGAGAGAGAGAGAGAGAGAGACCGAAGTAATGTTTCTGTAAACACTAAGGTTGAATGGATGTTGATAGCTCTGACCAGATTTCCGTGCCAACCATGATGCCCGTATTCCTTCGTAATACTGGTGGAATATGAACTATGAGATTAACTTAATTACTACTCAAAAAGCATCGCTAACATATCCAGTTTTGGAAACTAGCAACCTTTACCTACCTCTATCGTCGTCATATTATGAATGATAAGGTAGATATGCCAAACCAAAAGAGTTCCAAGCGTTGCACTCAAGCCAATCATCACTGCTCCGCAAATAACCTAAATTATCAATAGCTTTCACAATTTTTTCAGCATTATTGATATAAATTGAAAGCTTAATGACTAAAGCAAGGGTCAACAACTAAATAGCAGGCTCCTGAAATTCTCAACTCATAACAGCAGCCACAAGACCTGCTGAAGGATAACAGGCATCCATGAAAAATAATAAGCTGATATCCTAATACGAGGCATTACTTTGCATCTGCAGCCATCTTTGAAATTTCTTTCCTTTTTTTTTGTTCTTTCTTTCAATGGTGTACGAGTTTTTTTTTTTTGGGGGGGGGGGGGGGGATTTCCTAACACCAAACAACATATAACACGTCAATTGGTTAATTTATGAGCCAGATAACCCAAAAAGGGGCTTCACCAGAATTCCAAATGAAACATGAAACTTCACATTCAACATGACAGATGTAGATACTTAGATACTCACATAAAAAACCTTGAGGGGAGCCCTTCCGATGAAATCCTTTTGAAATGAAGAGATTATTACTGTAAACTAAGAATGCCAAGAGAGTTGGTTATAGCTTACGGCAACTTGAATACATTAAAACAAATGAAAGGAAAAACTAGATAAAACATACCGTAGAGTAGATGCTACCTATAGTTGCATATAAGACAAGTATAAAAAAGGGCTTATAGTTCCAATAGCCAACGCAATTATTTATCCAAAGACAGTGATGATCCTGCACCAATTTCGGAAGAAAAAGAAACTTAGATCATCATTTCATCACCTTCCTTACTGTAGTGTCATGAATCAAAAGATGGAAATATCGTGTCACTTGCTAAAAATGATATAATCAAACCTACCATCCTCAAAACACACCTTCTGCAGACCCGACAATGATGAGCCCGAGGAGGCTTGTATGTAGAACACCTGTCGCAGTGCCTCAGGTGCGCACCCTATCAGAAATAATGTATCCGTGCATAAGAGTCAGAATCATATTTTCCTCTTTCTCATATTCTCTTGGCAACGAAATGAAACTAAGCCAACAAAGAACATCTCAAAATTCTTCCAACACGACTAATTAAATCATTAGTCTAAACAATTCCTATATTTTCCTCATTTTTCCCATTAAAAATCAAATTAGGATAAAAAAACCTAAATTCAAATTACAATTCACAAATTAAAGCACGAAAGACTCACATTTTTCTGGGGTTCTTCATCTGATCGCCTACTTTCTTCAACATCAGGCACATAAGAAGCCGGAATTTGACCAGGGTCAATGAGAACACAAGCAAAGAAAGAGAAAAGGCAGAGAAAGCACAAAAGAGTGAACATCATTGCGTTCAAAGAACCAGCTGAGCTCCGCAACCCGATCCAGTCCTCGACGAAAACGAACACTGTGATGTAATAGACAAAACCCGATAACAGAAACACCGCAGAGACTGGTATCGAGAGGAATCTTTCGAACTTCATTTGGGACTTGGGGGGTACCTGGAACTGCTGGACGTTCAGCGGCTTCTGAAAATTCAAGAATCGGCGAAAGTGCGGTCCGTTATTTTTTGAAGTCTACTAGGTGTCCGACAATTAGACTGGGCCTTTCATTGCCCAATATTGTTCTTGTAGATGTCCCTTGGGCCCCCAAACTCCTACATAGAATGGGCTCGGTCTCAGCCTTGGACATGGGCTTTGATATACGAGCGGGCCATGGTTTACCACGAAAGTTTTGAACTTTGTGAGGTCACGAGATGTGCGAGGTTTAGATGAACAAGGCATCAGCGTCAAATCCGACTTCTCACCGCTTAGATAGAATACAACTGTAATAACGTCTACTTAGTAAAACTACCTCCAATTATCTCTTCTATCATTTTTAACTCAGAAAAAAAAAAAAATGGACGGATTAAAATGTCATCACACCTGTCGACGTCTCAAACAACACAGCAAAATGATTGTCTGGGTCGTAGTGATCTTTAAGCTCTTCGCCATGCACTAATCAAGATTATAATCCTCTGCACAAGCTGTCTTTCACCACCTTTGTGGTCTCAAACAATCACAGTACACAGTTGTTACGACCATTTATTTTGGTTTGGCGACTACCATAAATAATTGTAGCATGGATCATGTATTTTTTGGTGATCGAGCACATTCATGATACCAACAACCCACAGTACTACGTAATTAATTTAGCGGTTTTGGAGGAAATGAGGGTAGCATGCACATTGAAGAAAATGGTACTAGCTAGTTAATTAATTGCCACCAATTAAGTTCAGACAATCACAGTTACTGATGAAGTTCGTGCAAGCAGTTGCATCGGTTGCAGAGTCTAAAGGGAATACTGGGCCGGCCGGCAGGGGACCATGACACAATATATTTAAATATATATATATATTTATATGTACATATATATTGTTAACAGAAAAAAGTTAGAACATCTTGCAACATAAACTTGTCATGCTTTCATGTAGCACTGATCATGTAAATGTGATCAAATATTGTCCTTTCAAGTTAGCCAATAAAAGAAGTTGATCGACCAGTACTAGCTAGCTAGCTTGTGGTTCGTATAATTAATCGATATCACATTAATTATGTATGTATTCACATCCTGGCAAGCTAGCTAGCTAGCAAGTTTAGGTTCAGTTCTTATATATAATGGATTCCATATTAATTTACAGCTAGCTCTATACATATCCATAGCGAAGGTCATGATGAACAGCAGAACCCAAATATTAGAGTTAAACACACACACACACACATATAGACATATTATATGTACACACACATGCATATATACCACATCGATCGATAAAATTTTGTTTGTACTAGTGGTTAATTTGAAAGTTGAAACCACAACCACGGCCATTTACAGCACAAATTGGATCTAAATTATAAAGACTTTTGAGGGCATATCGATGAGGTACGTATATATTATATGAAGACGACCATATATATTATGAGGAGGACACGTACGTGAGTACGTAGTAGTACTTCATGCATGTGTACGTTTTAACTTTCAACTCGGAGTTTAAAGATCGTAGTGATGAAGGCGTTCAGAGCTTTTGATGACTTGATCATGATCCACATTTGGGCAGACTATATATTTTCAATTTGTAGTCGATCAATCGATCGATTGCCAAATAATTCTGAATCGAATGAATGCTATGCTGCAGACTGGCAGAATTTGGGTTGAATAAGTACTTGAAGAATATAAATATACATGTTTTAACAGACAAGTTTGGATATTAAAATAAAACATCCTTTTTTTTTTCTAGATACGCAAACTCTCTATCTACTAGTATACGATCTAGGCGAAAGATAGTACTAATTAATCTCATCTATTAAAGAAATGATATTTACAGTTGTAGCCTGAGCAAGCACCGTACAATTTCTTTTAAAAAATGAGTAAATGCAGGATCCACATGAAAAAAACTTAATTTTTAATAATGAGCCTTACTCTTTTTCAAAACAATTACGCGATGCTTGCGTACTTCATGACTGTATGTAGGAGTGTCAAATTATGTTAATGGATCGTGTCAAGGCATGCATATTATACTTATATGGGTCAATTCGAACACGACCCGTTAAGCTTATCGTATCAAAATCTCAAATCTTAACACGACCCATTAATATAACGGGTCATGTCGTGTCAACTCATTTTGACCTGTTAGTGAATACTACGAAATATGTTAACACAACACGATCCAACTCATTTCAACCTATTTATGTAAATAAATTGAACAGACCCAAAATTAACACGTTTGACCTAATTAAGTTTAGCATAATTTTATACAAATGTTAAAATCATAATATCTATAAAAAATATATAAAACTAACTACAAGTCTAAAATTACAATTCAAACAATATAAATATCGAAATTAAAATCCTAACAATTTTACTTTTAGGTATAAGGGTTTAATTGTAACTTTAATTTTCTTAATTAACAGGTCAAAACGGTTTGACTCGTTATTAACCCGTTAAGCAATCTTGTCTTAACAGGTCAATCCGTTTTGACCTGAACGCGTTAAGACTAAACTTAAATTATTATTATCGTGTCGTATTCGTGTTAGGTTAACAAATCGTATCACATATTGCCACCCTTAACTATATGTAGTATTACTCCATCTATTATATGCTAACTAGCGCTATATATACACACACACATATATATATATATATAATATGCTAATCAAGTAAAAATTTATGTGGTTCTTTTATTTTTTTTTGGTGCCTTTTGTGGGGCCAAATTAAATTAACTTTAGGCAAACTACTATCTGTCATGCATGAGCAGTAGCACCTCAAGTTCTCAGATGTCGTCTGGTACTCCCTGGCACCTGCATGTACTGATCGGCAACCTATTCATCTCGGAGTCTGATTTTAACAGATAGTATGATTTTAACATTTGTATAAAAATCGGCCCATATAAATAAATTATCATAAAAATTACTTATTGTTCATGAGATTTTTATGAAAAATACTAACTTTTTTTAAAAAATAAACATTAATCTTGGGCGGCATGTTATTTTCTTTCCTTTTACATTCTGTAATTATTTAATTTATTTGTTGAATTTTAGTATTTGGCATTATATTGCTTTTGCTTCTGACTATTTTACATGTACGTAATTAGTTACAAATATATAATTAAAAATGCTTCTGTTTTATTAATCTTTAAAAAAAATGTTTATAAAAAATTTCTACATAGATTAAATTGATGAATTAAGCGGCTTTTTTTATTTTCTAAACTTATGAATCAAACTGTCTTTCAAGTTATGCAATGGTGAAATTATTATTTATTAGCATATATGTAAATTACAGTCTTAATACCAACTATTCAACAAACTAGGTAGATTAGCTGCCTCACGATATGTTGGTACGTACAACAACACCATGATTAATTGTTTTCAAATCTTGAAATGATGTTGGTTGTATGATGTGATTCAGTAATTTTTACAAGTAATATCTTTCACATTCAAATGAATTTGCAATAAAAATTCGATCAGCTGGCCTATAACACTTTTATTTTTTCTTGGAGTCTAAATTTTCTGTTGTTGATATTTTCTCTGCGAAAGCCACAGGATATAATTTTATTACTGATATTATTGAGAATGGGGTTGTTCAAAATTTGTCTTAAAAACTTTTATTTAATAAATTATTACTATTGTCTGCTTCTGTGAAGAGATTTTATTTTTTGATAAGGCCTTTTTTTATACATGAATTGCACATAGCTAACCCTTACTAGTATATAAATATATATTTATGAGTATTGATACACCCAATACATGATTTTCATAACATATTTCATAACATTAATGTTGCAAGATAAGGGTATTTTTGTAAAGTAATGTTACTTTTTATAAAGTGTTTTATAAAATTACCTCTTAATTAACAACGGAAAATTAACGACTCTAGATCTGTTAGTAAAATGTTACAACGACTTCGATCTAGTGTTAGTAAAATTTTGCAACGACTCTGTAATTAATATAACGCGCGTATCATGTAAGCAGCTTAACGCATGATATTGATCTTCCTAATTTCAAAATTATAATAAAGGAAAATGTACCTCCGGCCACCCTGGACTATGTTAATTAAATGTACAGAACGATCATTATGCTGCCAAGATTAATTACAGCCACCATGCACCTCATGATGCTAGATATTATTAATTACTAGTTTTACCACCCAGCAGTAGGATTACCATATGCATTAATATCATATATCGATCGCAACTTTTATGATTATTACCATGCACTATAATAAAAATTATCTTTTTCGATTAATTTATCGCAACTAAAAGACTATTCGTAACCAAAATGTGATGTCATTATCGTCGCCCTAGCTAGCTACCATTATAAATATTAAATGATCATGACATTATTGTAATAAACTGTACTTTGATTGTTAGTACCCAATTAATTGACCCCACATACCATAGATATATATCACCAGCAGTACCATCATCATCGATGATCTCCTACCAACATATAATATACAGTACTCATGCATATATGATCGATCCCATGGATGGCCTTTACCATTGCATGTTTCCATATATATATATATATATATATATATGATGGTCAATTATAAATTCTTTCGCACCATGCATGAATGTCAACATGCATGCATGCATGCTACGGCACCGCGCTAACTCAACCCTAACGTGTTTACCTGATCATCATGATCATGAGCACGCATCAGATTTCTGTCCCCACATTTGTCTCTTTTTTTGGGAGGTTAGGTATCCCCACTACCACGTAGTACCGGACCCATTTGTAATTAATTTACCTTCTCTTATTTGGAAATCCGACGACTGAATGAATCATTGTTGACAACTCATTTCTAATTTGTCCTGTGACAACTAATGCAAAAAACAGTTTGAGTTAGGCCAGTGATCACGATCATAAGGCCGGGAAAAGTGTCATGAGGATCGAGTTAATGGACTTCTTCAAATAAATACTTTTAGGAGGTTAATTAATTTCCGGCTTTCTGGAGAGGCTGGCATTCTTCCATTTCCAAGCGCTTCGACAGCGAGGCTGCTAACTAAAGAGTTCTGAAACTATTCCAGCCTTCCCAGCTTATAGTCAAATCCCTAGCCTGTCGACAACATTTTGCACCATCTATATGCATGGTACTCCAGATCAGGACAGACCATCCCTGCTTATATAAATATATATATATATCACATGCAAACCCTAGCCCAAGAAATCGCCTTAATAAAATCTAAGCAATCTTAATTATTTAACACTATTACACGCAGTACACAGATGATGACTTACGTACGGTCCAGTCCCGTATCAATATCGTCGCAATATCATGATCAGTTCGTCACATATGTAAAGAAACTCGCTCGCTCCTAACCACCTGAAGGTTCTAACTTCTGATTCCATCGATCATAGTTTTGCATATAGACATCAATCAATCAATTAGAGAGACCCAAGACGCATGTACGTACATACTTACAGGCCAGCATATATATATATATATAATAATTATGTGCGCATGCATACAAATAAGTTCGTGGTAAAATTGATTTGCTATGATCTCATTGCCTTTTTTTTTCACCTGTCAAATGACATAACAGCTTTTGTCACTAACTCATGCCCCACATGACATGGCTTAAGATTCTTCTTCACTTCCATGCCCTTATAAACAAGTAATTTAAAATTCATTTCACCGGTTCTCCTACTACTTCGATCTACAGTACTGGTACTACTGGTCTTGGGTTAGGGTACGGCCACTTCCAAATAAGTGTTCATGGCTCCCGCCCGCCCCGGAACCATTAATTCTACAAACCAATTCAAATACTGCATGTCACCCTCACTATATAGTGCAAGCTAGGATGGATTTTTATAATTTCCTAATTGGCCTAGTTTCAGATCGTACAAAGCTTTGAAATTAAATTCATGAACTCAATATCATGCCTTGAGATTTCTTTTTAACATGGTAATAGTTTGATTTGTATACTATAAATCTACTCATGTGCATGTTTAATGTTCATGTGGGACAATCTGCAACATATATGTCTCAACAAGTACTAAAACGTACAACCATTATATTATGCTTTACTGCTGCACATCCTTAATTCATGTACTATATCGATCGACACAAACCTGATCAGTTCCTATATATATATATATATATATATATATGTAAGACTAAATAACGAGAACCATATATAATCTATCCTAAAAGCTGCAACGATATGAAAATTAAGATCAGTATGTTCAAATATGAAAAGGAAGAAAACAGATGCAAACGAAAGGTTTCGTCCACCCGCAAAACGTATATATATGTTGGGTTCAATCATCTACGTTTCTTTTTCTGTTGGTTGATTTAGAAGAGCAACAGTTCTAAAGATGGGTGGTCTGGGCTGAAACCAAAGGATCAGCAATTAAAGGACTGGACATGAGGAGCAGCTATATCAAGCTGGATCCGATGAACGTTTTAAAAGTTAGATATTCTAAATGAATAGGGAATGAAGGCCAACATATTTATGTTACTAATTTTCAAGTGGGGGCACGAGGTGTTTGAAAAATTCGTCCGTATATATTCAATAATCGTTCCCGTCTTTTCTTTTCTTTTGTTTTTTTAAAGGCCATTTCTTGAAATGTAGGATCCTTTCCTGGCTTTCCACAACCTTCTTAGATTATTACCACAGAGAGAGAGAGATCAGAGAGAGACGTCTGCTGAACACGAATGATTTATTAAGGTTCTTTTCACGGTCCTCGACCGAGTTTGGAAACGGCTTTCAGGTGGTGTGTGTATTGGCTCAACGAATGGCCGTTTCAAGAGTCTTAAGAAACCCAAACCAAAC
>QEOT01123653.1:15324-77592 GCA_003123785.1 Pterocarya stenoptera
TTATATTATCATGAATCCGTATCAAATATATAGCACAAAAGGTAAACGTGCATATACCATATCATATATATGCTTCCAAACCACAGAGGACATATGAGATGGCAGTTTCCCTCACCTTTCTTAATTCTTGAACTTCAATAAATAAGCCCTGTCAATATATAGCTCGATGCCTTGATTCCTGGAAATCATGAACAATAAAGAATGAAAAAAATACTCACAGTCGTAGCGGAAAAATGACACGGGAACAGAAACAAACCCACCAGCGTGTATTAACTAAAAAAATACTTTATATGATCAAGAAAAGAAACGTCTGAGAATTGAAAATAGTTCCCCTCGTTCTGGAAACAGCAGACTCTAGATCCTTCAATAAGGTATTTTGTAGTCATTTATCCGCCGATGCAGCATCATCAAGATTCTCAACTCCAACATCTGGAAGAAATTAACTTCATCAAATTGCTTCCGCCGTGCATTAATGGCATGTGAATCTTGATGATGCTGCGCCTGCAAACAACGACTGTGAAACTGTCTATTAATCTAGTCTGTCAATGAAAGAAACTGTGAAAGAAATAGTGGGAAAAAGCTCCAAACCTCCCCCCCTCCCCACCCCAAAAAAAAAGTCCAATCTTTAAGTCGAAGAAGAGAGAAAGCAGAAAGAATAGAATAAGCAAATGGAAACAGCATGAAAGAAACAGGAGCAACTCCGAGGTTATATACCAGTGGGCTTCCATAAACTTTGGGCTGATGTGGCACTTAACAAATGGGTGAAGCTAGAGGTACAGAGTGGCCGAAGGAACCCTAATAGAAAAATACGGTTCCAAACGAAAACTGCGCAGAAAGGATGAACGGAAGGTAAAGTTTTCTTAGTACTTTTTATAAATTAAATAATCCAATCCGCACGGGCAGAATAGTTGGCTGAGATACCCTCCAAAAAGGAAAGACAAAACAACTCCCATTATTTTTTCTTTTGGAAATTCATGGAGTTTTGAGCTTGGGGGTCGGATTTCCTGGGGGCATCCTGAAAACAAAACAACCATCTAAATGACCTATCCATGAGAAAAAAGCAAAGGAGAACGAGACGGATCAAGAAGATAAATTAGCAAAGCAGATAGAAGAGGATGGGGATCTAGAAATCCAAACGTTCAAATGAAAAGAACTGCGTATAGGAATAGTTCTGGTGGAAGAAAAAGAAGCGGGCAGGTCGAGATCTAGTAGCGTTTGAGACCCAGGAACAGAGAGAGAGAGAGAGAGAGAGAAGAGTAGGTGAGGGAGGGTTTCGTCGAGGTGATCGGTATATATACACGCACGACGTCAATTTTTGGGGGCGCTAAGAAATAAAGAAAACGACGTCATTTTGTGAGATTCTTTCCGGACAGGAGGGTGCATTGAACTTATGTGCCATTTAGCTACAATAGGGGCAAGGCGGGTTAGGTCACTTCTGGTGGAGGGTGTGACTTTAACAGATAAATATCGAAATATTTGGTTTTAACAGTGAGTTGAAATGACAAGAAGAAAAGTAAATTTTAAAAAATTAAAAAATTATTTTTAATATTATTTATATTTTGAGAATTAAAAAATTTAAATTATTTATTATATTTTGTGTAAAAATTTAAAAAAACTATAATAATTAGATGAAATAAATTGAGAGGTTAATCTCTCAATCCAAACAAGACCAAGTACTATAATGTTAGAAATATAAGTATAGGATTTTAATAATTAGGGTGTAACGACTTTGAGTGGGAGAAGGCCATTAACCCACCGCTATGCTAATCTTTTCTGGAGTTTAGGTTTCATGGGTGAGTCCTAAAGACTTTGTCGTGGGGTGGTTTCCCACATTAAAAAGAATTAGGGTGTAAAGGCCTAATTTATATATTATCCTTTCTATTTTTTAGTTCTGGTTATGTTTGAGTGTTAAATGCATCTCAACCTATCTCAAACCAATCATTGACGTGACTCGCTATTTTTTTAACTTCTCATAAAAAGTTAAACATATATCAATCTACTTAATACATTTAAACACATCTTAATGAGACCTACAAAATACTACTATTTACAAATTAACTCAGATTGTTTAAGATCGTCTCAACACTTAAACACAGCCTTAAGTCCAAACAAAAGCTTTAGGTTTGATTACATAAAACCAAACTATCTCATCTCATCTTCTATAATGATTATAACTTTATCAAATTCCCACACAAAATATAATAAATAATTAATTTTTTTCAAATCTCAAAATAAAAATTATATTATAAAAATCTTTCAACAAAACATCTTATTTCATCTCATCTAAACTGCGTAACTAAACAAGGTAATCCTGTATTGATAACCTCATATGTAATAAGTAATTAGAAATTGTGATATTATTCATAAAAGATTTTATATTGTTTGGAAAAAAAATGGAGCATATTTTTCGGCCAATAACTAAGGGCATGCAACCTTAGGATAGGTTTGGGGGTTGAGATGAGAATTTTGTATTTTGTTTTAAAGTTTAAAATATTATTTTTTAGTTTTGAGATTTGAAAAAGTTAAATTAGGATTTGAAAAAGTTGTATTGGAATTTGAAAAAGTTAAATTGTTTATTATATTTTATATGGAAATTTGAAAAAGTTGTAATGATGAGATAAAATGATATAAGAATTTTGTATGAGATGTGTTTTCCAAACCTATCCTTAATTTATGCTTTTGGTCCCATTTAAGGGCATCTTGTAAGTGGTAAATTTGAAACATTTGATGAGATCATAGATCTTTTTTTCGACATATATAGAAATATATCTATGATTTGGGGGCATGAGAAGTTGGTTTTATTTATATTGATTTTCGTTTGTCAAGTGTGTTGACAATGGCTCCAATATTATGAGAAATGATCGAAGGATGACATTTGTAAAGAACGTGTTCCACTATCGATTGTGATCGCTCACTTGCAAATCGTTGAGTGGGTGGCACGGTGTGTCTGTGACCTCTCCGATGTTGAAGTCAGTAATAAAAAGTAATAATTCGAGAATGCATAAAATCAGAGAGATCAAAGGTTAATTACCTGTTGCTTATATATATAGGCATGGAGAATAGATGATGAGTACCATAAACTGATTAACTTTGTGCTATGCTCATCCTATATAAAATTTATCCTTAATATATCGAAATCATCTAATCACGCATGATCTATATCCATAACGTGAAATTTATCCCCTTCTAATAAATCGGCGGCTAGGTGTTCGTCGAGTCACACAACTCATTTGAGCCATTTATGGATAATGGGCCTTGGGATCCCAGTTTGGGTCAGACCAATATTAACTTTTCCAACATTGATATATATATTATGTATATGGCAAAATTTATTGAGAATTATGTACATCTTCGATAGTGAATCCCGCTCCAATTGATCTTTGAACCTTATACATTGGTCTAGACTCTGAAGGGTTTGTTATATTATGATTTGTGAGGGTTTGTTAATTAGAACATTCCTATTGTATTTTATACATGATGAGTTTGAGGGGTACTGCAAATTTAACATTTTCAACTAGGAATTATATATGTAATCTTAACCAAAATCCTATTTTATAGGTATCAAAATCCTATCTATTATCTATATACGCCATATTAATCAGCTACTTCTTCATGCATGGCTTTTTGTCAAGGCCTGAAGTTTGCCTCCCATCCCAACCGGCAAATTACAATTGCATGCAGTTCACTTGGGAACTGTTTTCAAACTTCTACAGCTTCCACTGACGTGATATGGTTTAATTTATTTATATATATATATATAGATATGAGTTAATTTTAAATCTCTTTTACAAATCAAATCATCATGTTATATGATCAAGACAAAGTCCACTAACTTACAATTAAAAAACCCTATATTTTAATTTTATAAATATTTTATTTAATTTTTTCTCTCTCATTTTTTAAAACACAATAAAAATTTTAACTCAAATTATTTCACAAACCATCTCACAACTAATTGTAGATTTCTCATCTGATTTTGATCGAAACAAGGCCTAATTTCCAAATTATTCAAGCTAGGGAGGTCAAAGCATTAATTAATTAAAACGAGAGAGGTAAAATATAAAAGTAATGTTTGATATATTTATTAACTATACAAGCGCTGTACACTTTTCAAAAAAAGAGTTTGATTCACTATTATTTTTTTTATATGAATTTTATATTTATTTATTTTTTCAAAATGAATGCATATTACTTGAATATTTTATAACTGGAAGCACCATTTTCCAAAATAGAATGATGGAGCTATTTGAGCAATCGATTTCTCTATAATAGGTATACATGTGTGAGATTTTAGGTTCACGAATGAGCAACAGATTGGACAGACGAAAGATGCAGGGTCACTTCTTGTGGGTAATTGAACCCCCATATAAATCACAGCTAACCCCTCTCCCAAAAAACCTAATAGAAAAAGTTTACGGTTCTGAATTAAATTCAGATAGCAATTACTATGTTTTCAGCGCACCACGATTTCCTGCTTTAATTCCGATCGTTTAACCTACCTACCTAGCTATTCGATCGGTGACGAGGAAGACGTGATATATAAATATATATATATATATAATTTCTCATTCAAGTTCAAACACTCGGGCCCATGGTTGAATGACTAATCATGTTAATTTCAAAATCTTCACCTCGTCATGATGGGCTAAATAAAGTACAAAAAAAAAAATAAAAAATAAAAAACAGGAAAATTAATAAGTCCCGGCCAGTCCAATTGATCAAAATACTATTATTAATACTAGTCATGAATTTGAAGTNTAATCATTATCGTTATAAATAATTTATCATAAATATTAATCATTATCGTCATGAATATATAAATCATGGGATCATCCTAGTTTAAATTAGAGTAGGCACTCAATATTTCAAGGGATGATTGAGAGGAGAAATGAAAGACCGTGAAATAAGGTTGTCTTGACATATATAGTACTGCAAGATACAAAAAACAGCAGCTTGCTAGCATGATGAGTAAAGTACGTGAGGGGCCCTTCGTGAATTGGCTAATCAAGTGAATGGCATTAATGGAGATATCCGGTCAGTACTCATCATGAAGTATCTAATCAAGCGATCAGGGGCGTTCATAAACTGAGTAATTAATTACCAAAAGAAGCTAATTTAAAAGTCAATTATATAATTTCTATGAACTAAAATCTCTTATAGTTTTTGCGATCCATTTAGAAAAATGCTCAGTAATATAAAATCTCTTAGCATCAATCAATAATCAAGGAGACCGTATATTTACATCATGATCGATCATCAAATTATCATTATGTTTTTAATTGGCTTTGTTTGTTTGTGTGAATGAAATTCAAAATTTTGAAAACTTTCTATCTCATTATTACAATTTTTTCAAATCTCTATATAAAATAAAATAAACAATTCAACTTTTTCAAATCTCAAAATAAATATAGTATTAAAAAATATATACTTCTAATATTTTATTCAACTTTTTAATTTTAATCTTAACTCATCTCATCTCATTTTTAAAAACAAACGAGACTTAATTGATAGATTAAATTATTCAATATTATAATTTACACCTTGGAGTTAAGATTTGACTCGTTAAAACTATACCACCACGTGTCTAATTGCTTATCTTTTAATCAAACGTATAATAAATTATCCAATGTTTTTTTATGTTTGAAAATTCATGAAATAATATTAAAAAATAATTGTGGGAGAATCTTACTTTTCTTTCAACTCCTTTAACTAATCTTCAACAGAACCAAATTTGGCATTTAATTTTTGAAAGCTTTTGTCGATCGAAGAAAAAGGGAAGATTCGAAAGAGAAAGTGATCAGATCGAGAGATGGTAACATCAATGCTACGCCCATGCAAGGATGGCCCACTTTGTGTCATACCATTCTCAGGCTATTGGACCCAAAATCCATATCTTTACTCCCAAATTTGACATCCTTTTCTAAGGTGAGCACTGCGGTTATCTTCGAATGAAAAATTTTGTTCATCATTTTAACATAATACACATCATATTTTTTTTTTCTCTTATCAAATATGTGATATATGAATGATGAGTAGAAAATTTTAATAAATTAAAAAAAAATAAAACAAAACAAAAAATTTTAAAAAAATTAAAAGAGTGTGCTTTTTTATAAGAACTAATATCCGACAAAAAAATAGATGACTAACGTAGGACAAAAGGAAAAGTAAGCAAATAAAGAAGTCCGGGAACAATTTCAAACAATATTCTAAGTTCTTTCGTAAGCTAGTACTATTGGTTTATTATTAACGTTGGAAACACTTTGTGCTATATACACTCACATCTTACTTTTATCATATTGTTGTGAAATAACAATTTTTATAAGAGAGCGGTTTGCAGCCGGTCGGGTGTATACCTATTTTTACACCCAAGAATAAGGAGCTGCCACGTATGGATTTCAACAAAGTAAACATTAAGCCTGCATGCAGTTGATCACGTTTTTGTATTCTCTGTGTGCCTAATCTCTCTCTCTCTCTCTCTCTAAAAAAAAAAAGTCCCCTTAAAACATTGTCTTCTCCTCCCCTCACCCCGGTCAGCCTCAAAATCTAATCAGAACATCGTCGACCTGCTCCAGTAACTTCCCTTCAAAACTCCCCCTTTCTCCCTCCCTCTCCTTCGATTGTTGCTCCCTCAACCAGACTCTGTGGCCATAAAACTCTACCTCTTTGCTTAAAGAAATTTGTAGCTCTCTCTGAAGTTAGAAACTCAGCTTTTTTTACCTTGATTTTGTTGCCTTTTAATTTCTGTTTGGCTACCAAGAAAATATGGGAAATCATAAGGATGATTTTGTTCTCTGTCATTTTCATAACTCTTTCCAGCTTACCGTACAAATTTCTTAGGATAAAACTGACCTAAATTACAAGCCAGGTTCTTTAAACAACTAGTTGTTGTTGTACACGATATTTTATGTTATGCATTTTCATGCGATTCACAAGACACAATCTGGGAGCATCTTTTTTTCAAAATCACCAGAAAATGGAGGATCCTGTAATCAGAAATGCTTAACATAGTAACATAAGAATGGCCATAAATCGAATTTGAAATCCCAAGTACTTGAAAGCTTTGAAAAAAAAGAATGGAATGAATTATCCAAATAAAAGAAGGGTAGGAGAGGGACTGAAGTGAAATATCTACTTGATAGGGCTCTAATGCGTTAGATTCATGATTATGTTTTTGTCTGATCTCTTCGACATCATAATCAACAAGTACTAGAGTACAAGGAATGCTGGTTGTCAGATCAAGGTTTAAATCCGGCAAGCTACACGAATTATCATCGTCCAACAAGCAACTTCCAGGGTTGGATACTCGAGGGAGAGGTTCGGGGGAGAATGGATGTGCATCCACAGTAAGTTCAATAAATCTACCATGTGTTGCAATTTTACTGGGAGTGTAAAGGAGGAATGAACACCCGACCGGTTTCAAGTTTTTCTCTTTTCATAATCATTGAATCGGGTCTTCTTCTTTTTAAAAAAGAAAAAGTTAATAAATAATATTCTGTCAAGTTATCAGTAAAGTGGGATAAAATAAAACTCTATCCATGTTGATAGGAGAAGATGGCTGATCAAAATTTATGGGTTAACTCGCATTCCTTGATCTCAATTAATAAGATCAACATACTATATGGCCGATCGAACTAAAAGAAAACTCGAAGAAGCAAAAATAAAACTACTCCAAGAGTGATGATATCATGATCATCAGTTGCATGTTGTTGATCAATCGATCTCAATCGTTAATCGTTAATTAATGAAATGGCTCCAGCTGACCTATATATTCCAACGGTGGAAAGCACGACTTTTTTTCAGTGGGGTGGGGGGCCCAGACTTGAGAATTAAATTGCCTCTTGCAGATCATCTTTAAATAATTAATTGCTTGGTTGCCACCGCATTCATGCATATGTCCTGCTCATGCCCAACAACCTAGTACCACTTTTAAATTTCTTTACCCGTGGCCTCCACAATTTTAACCCTTTTTCTTTTTCTTTTCTTTTCTGAAGTTAAAGATCGTGCTTTTTCTCGTTTATGTTAAAGAAATCTCAGATAATATCCTATGTTGCCCCAGATGTCCATATCTACCAGGAGGAGAGCGAACTAATTCGAAAGCCCAAAAAAAAGAAAAAAAATCTTTTGAATAGTATAGAAAGTTTATGAATCTATCATTTTAGATTATAGATTTTAAATTTTGGACTGAGTTTAAAAAATAAAAGAAATGATATTTGAGTTATAAAGTGGGCAAGTTCTGCATATTTTTTTTTTTTAAAAAAAAAGATATATATATTTTTAATAAAAGGTCGTAATATTTTTTAAAAGAAATACGCATGATTTGTACGGTCTAAAATTTTATTTAATATTACTCATTAAAAAAAAAACGGTAATCCTGCTTCTGATGCCGCGGTTTTACTTTAAAACAGCCCACTGTTTCAAAATCAAAACCACCTCATTAGAAACATGATTATATTACGTACATACTAATCGGCGCTCAAAACTTTATTTTTAATCCCACGTTAGCATCATTGAATATAAATTTATATTGTTGCGACGCCTCGTTCGTTGGCTCGTTTTCACTGCCACCCTGGCACCTCATACGTACACAGAGATAGATCATGATCATGTACTGTTTGTTGGAGCTAGGAACTACCTTGGAGAAAAAAAGTTGCAACATTTTGGGAGGTTCTATCTGTTGCTTTCACTTAAAAAATTGGAGGAAAATATTTGAGCTTTAGTTTATGGTTTAAGAAAGCTAGCACATGGATACTGTTTCCTAGAAGAAGGAAACAGAAGTGGAGATGGTAGATTCGTTGTTGAGATTCCTATATATATAAATAAGCAATTATAGATTAAGAGATTTGAATATTAGATGTTTTTTTGAGAGGGAAAATGAAATCAAATATATGTTCCATGTTGACCTACCCCATTTTTTGAGCTTTTTTTTGGGGGGCAGCTCAAGTGTGATGCTTTTCTTTTTAGGGCCATTGACATGTGAACTTCATATAATGTACGAAGAGCAAGAGCTTTATTGATTCGCACTCATTTTTTTTGTCGCAAACCATTTTAAATAAATAAACTTTATATGATATAATAAACCTATTATTACTATAAAAAAAATATAGTTTACAGTAAAAATACAGACTAAACAAATAAAAGCGAAAAGCCACATTATTTGTTAATTAAAATCTTGGAATTAACCTATTAACTATTAAATAAATATATAGCTCGGCTTAAGACCCGTTTAAATAATAAAATGATTTATAAATAGTTATGAAATTATTAATTAAAATTACATAAAATAAAATAAAATAAATAAACTGTTTCTATATCCAAACAGGCCTATTCCCTCAATTCGTGGGAAAACCAATTCCATTACTCTTTTATCGATTAAAGTGGGTTGTTTCGACCAATAGTTTGCTTTAGTGGGTTGGGCTTGGCTTTTAAAATATTCAATCATTGTACTCGGCTTCCCAGTTCATGTCTGGTTGATTCTCATGCACTGTTTGGCGTAAAGAAAAGTGTCATGAACAGTAGTGATACACGTTGGGGTTTGGTAATTGGTGCATGGATCGATTATGTTTCTAATTATTCCCATTGTTAAAGTGACTATCAAAAGTTTTCAACTTTTTAGTAGATATCCGACGATGGATCCCGAATGAAACGTACGTAGTGGATTCGTGTTTATCTTTGTCTTCACGGACTCTTTTTTCTTAGATACATACAAAATTTCTAAAGACTTTTTTTTTTTTTTTCTGAGCATTTTTATCATAAATAGTACACACTCGGCTTTATTAGTTTTTTGGCTCAAACATTATGTTATTTGACTTTTAGTCAGCACCTCTAATGGCACTGAAGTTTGCCGCCTTATATTTATCTGTTTACTTAAGAAAATCATCATCATCCATCCATTAAGAAAAATTATATTTACAATTCTAGAATATACAAATTCAGTGCACTTGAGAAAAAACTTTTCTAATTATAGAACATATCTTTTTTTCAAAATGAGTATGTAGAAGTTACATTTTAAAACTGTATCTAACATTACTTTCAATATTATATCAGTTTTTATTTTTATAAAATAAAAAACTTAATAATTAATATATAATATCACATCAACCTAATGACAATCTTATAATATATATATTTTAATTTAATGGAGTTGGACTTTCGCTAATTCCAGTTTGAAGTAATTGATTTCTGGGCCGGGGAATAGAGGGAGAGTATTTGAGATATCGGGACATAGAGTTGGGCTGGATGATTGCCGGCTTTGTAATACGGATTAGAGTAACATCACCATTTGGACCTTAGAGGCCCTGTCTTTTTGTTTGTCATTTATGGTTGTGTGGTGTCTGTACTTGCTTTCTTGACGGGCTTTGTCCATTTGAATGTATAAAAAATAGAGTTTTACTATATATAAATAAGTTTGCATATCAATCTATGTATTAATATTGTTATCTTCATATTTTAAATTTAAATAAATATTGTTTTTAATAAAATCTATTTTATGACCAATCATATTAAATGGATGTACGTATTAATATATAAAATCGCTTACAATTAAATTTTTCCTAAAAAACAACTCTTCTCATCGTCTAAGGAACAACTTTTCCGGTCCAATGCTATATAATTGTATTACATATAAGTTTTTTATTTTTTTTATAAACAATTGTACTACATATAATGCTGTTACAGCTTTCAACACTCCGTAGGATCTTTTAAAATCTTTTATTCAAATTCTAGGAATTAGAGTAAAGAATAAAAATAAAATTATTATAAGAGTAATTCTATATATAATTGTAAAGTGCACAACCTTCGCGTAATTGCTTTGAAAAATAGTATGATCCAATAGTAAAAAATTAATTTTTTTTATTTGAATCATATGTTTTATTCACTTTTTTCAAAGCGATTACACGATGGTATTCACGGTTGCAAATATATTTTCTCTTATTTTATTATAATATTACTTTTATCAATGTGAATTATCCAAAAAATACAAAAATTTAATAAATATTATGAATACCTGTGTCTATCTCTCACACTCTAAATTCTGAATTTCAACAAGAGATCGAACAGTTTAACTGATTTGAATCGATAAAATTGAGATGAAATTTGAATAAAATATTATTAGAATATTATTATTTTTTGAGATTTGAAAAAAGTTGAATTGCTTATTATATTTTGTATAGAAATTTGATAAAATAGTAATGATGGGATAGAATAAGATGAAACATTTTTTTTTATATTCAAACCGAGCCTTAGGATTCGAGTTCACACGTCTTTGAGTTGCCTAAAATAATTGATTGAGATCGGAAAAGATTAAATCGAAAGAAATACGACTCTAGAGTAGAGAACATTCGTCCAAGTTTGAGAACTTGGATAAAATCTCAGTCCTTTTATCATAAAAATAAATAAAATAATGTTAGTCAACACTCAAAAGGAGAGGGAAAAAAGATTCTGAGATATGTGTCCCTTAGCTTTAATACGTGGCAACAAAAACCTAGTACAAAAAAATAAATGTGTCACTTTAATTCGTGCCGAAAGTTGTAATATTATTTCTTGAATTTGAATAGATAGAGACTTTTAGCAAAGAGTGACATAGGAACGAGGATACGTGCTGGCTGAGGACAAAATTTCAGTACTTTTAGAAGATTGGATTGGATTGGATTCATGAAGATTTCTTGAGATATTGCAAGTTTTAATAATTACTTCTTCACAATTACATGGATGTGATGGCCGGAGATGATGTGTGAAGGTTGGCAATAAGTTGGCCAGACAGGTAAGCTACTACTTCCACGTGGCCAAATCAACCCCTTGCAAGTCATCATGTAATATGTAATGTGGTTAGGGTCAGGTGATTGGGTTGACCTCTCCTCGTCAGCATATCATCCATTATAATTTGCCTCGGCCCTCGGGTATACGTATCATCTACTCACGAGTCATGACTCTAAAAATTGTACTTGATCGTTGAGCATTTTATACGATTTGAGGCAGCTATCCAAAACAAAGCGTAATATTATATGTATATTAAAAATGTTATTTTTTCTTAAAATATATAGATAATGCCAAGTTCAATACAATGGAACGATGTCGCGCGGAAATGAAATGAATTTGTAATATATAGCATTTTTCTAGCTTTTTCTAATTTTATTTTTTCAAAAACTATATATCATGATCACCTTCCCTAAGTACTACATTATTCACCATCAACTTCCAAATTTTTGCCTACGTGGCCTTGGATCAATATCCTTAATTTGTACGTATAATATATGTATCGTTATCATAAGAAAGCACCCCATCACGGTGATCGATCGATCACCGGCCTTTCCATGAACCGTAGAAATATGATCTAGACTTCTAGTACTCAAATTACTAAGCTAGCTAACTAGCAGCTCGAGTGCATGGATTCGATATATAATTGCACAAAAAAAAAAAAAAAAGTAACCCCCACAACAACTTGGTAGACATCAACTCATGAATCTTTTCTCAAGCTCGACTATGATGCAACCCATGATCCACGACAGTTTCACCATTTTGGTTGGACTATGTATGCAAAAATCATAATTGCTACATGCATTAATCCTGCGAAAACAGCAGTCTAATTGATCATTATTAATTTACGTACATGACCCCTTTAGATCACATGAACAACAAGCACAAACAATGTCTATACTGACTATCAAATCAAAGAGGCGAAACTTCTCAAAGCTGCCTAGCTAGCTAGCACATTATAATTTTGAAAGGAAACTCAAATCTAGCTAGCTAGCCTGCTAATTGGCTCTGTATATCTCAAGTACTCCAAGCCCATTATGGCAGATTAATCGCCATCACATGAATTCAAGGCTTCCTCCGTCTCCTTGATCATAACTGTTGCCGTTTGGGATTAACGGACCTGATCACTCCAATTAGTACTACTACTCCCGTGCATGCAGTTCTAACTCAATATATAACACACAAGTTTGCTCAAAGTCTAGGAAAGTTATAACCCTAGCTTTACGGAATATTCATATAGATATATATATATATGGCAGTACGTACTTTCCTGGATTTTGTTATTCACGACTCTCTATATTGAACTCGCTCATCTGTCGATTATCATTTTGTCGCCGCCCTGATCATTTAGTAATCTTCTATCATCTCGTTAAAAATTTATAATAAACAAAAGATTTATGAAGTGACGTTATAAAAATTGTAAAAATGGTATGGTTGACGTGAGAAATTACGTACTAACTGGGAGATAAGAGTAATGAAATGCACGAGCATCCTGATCACTTCCGTCGTCAAAAAAGTGAAGTCCTGGCCAGCTCACTTCACAAGTAGTACTACGTAGTAGGACCGGCCAGCAAGCATGCATGCATGCTTTCCTAGCTATGCGTTGGTGATCATATCTAACATCCTTTACTCCTCATGAACCTATTTAAAGCTTGCCTCCTAGTCTTGATCTTCCAGTACCTTAAAAGAACATCCTCATCTACGTTACAACAATATTCAAGCAAGCCAATATCTCAAGAATCATCATGTCTAGTACTCTCTTCATGGCTCTGCTCCTTCTCTTCCTCCTTATCAATCCTCCACCACTCCTCATCATGAATTTCGGGTCGAATTCTATGTCTTGGGTTGCAGCTGCTACGAGGCCATTGGATTCAAATCCTCCTAATTATGTGACGCTGAAGCCCGAAAGAGTTCATGGTGAATTTCGAAAACCGGATGTTAGTAGCTGCTTGCCAAAAGGATTTCGACGCTCATCTGCACCTAGCCGATACGTGAATTATCACACTCTTGGCTCGAGCACCGCGTGTTCGCCGGACGAGCGCATGGCTAAACCATGAGAGGAAAAAAAATTTAGTTGGATCATGAGTATATCATATACGTACGTAGCTTTATAAGATGGTGATGAAAAATATATATCTTGTTTTACAGATATGCTGTGGAACGTACGAAAGAATATTGGGACCGGATGCAAGTGATCTTCCATCATCTATATATAAATATTGTCCAAGTTGTAAGCGGTTATATTTCAATTCAATTATATATATTAATTGCATGGATACTTGAAATATACAATCTCTCTTGATCGAATTATATCCTCCATCGGAGCATTTTGCTTTAGTTTTCTTTTATTATATAAATGCTTATCGCAAAATTTGCTTTCTTCGCCCAAATATTAACCACAGCTAAAAATGGGAATTTTGTTTCTCGAAAACAAGTTAATTGGGTGTTCTTGATTTTTCATCATTTGCATCCAAAACACATGATCATGATAAGCTGTCGACTAACAATGTATTTGCTGTATAAGAGAATCTGGAGTACTCGATTAGAAGACAATTTTTTTAACCTATACCAATGGTTACGGCCATACAATTGCATATATGCCAAGCTTCTTAAGCATACAAGCGATAATAGTCAGCTCTAGATCATATACGTGTGTGTGTGTGTGTGATAACTAACTATATATTTCGACCTTAGTAACTTTAATTGGATCTTGTTCTTCTGCGCGCTGCCACATAATAATAGATGTTTAAGTTGATACTAAAAACAATTGAGAGTTAATTAAATGAAATGTTAATGCCAAAAAGCGCACCATAGTCCACAAGAAGAGAAATAGTCATTCTTGGCCTGATATGACGATTTGGGCCGGCCTCGATCGATGTAGTCTGGAGCCCCTGGCATGGTCCAATGCAGCTATGCGTACATCCATAACAGTGAATGAAAAATAAATAGTGAGAATGTAAAAGAGAGATTGACACATAGATTTATATAGTTCGACATAAAGTCTACTATGTTCACAAGATGGGGAGAGAATATCTACTATAATAATTTTATTTACAGTTTGTCATCGCCTGATCTCCTTCAATGGAGATCTCATATATATTTGCTAGAGAATATATTCTTGCCGGAGCCCCTTTTGAGAGGTTGAAGAAGTCGAAGTCCCTTCAAATTGTCTGGCCGTTTCTCATTCTCTTTTCTGTCACTTTCTCCTGACACCCTCATTTTCTTTATCCCCTCATTCCCCCTTTGCTCTCTCATTCTTTGTCTTCTAGTGAGGGGACCTTCCCCTTAGGCCCTTCTCTGGTATATTTTAACCATTCTATAAAAAATAAGGTTTTATCTTGCTTGTAAAAAGTATTAACAAGTATATATCCATATGCTTAATTTGATCAAGTAGCTTCAAATAACCTGGATAAGAATTTTAAAAAAAAAGGATAAATTATATAAAATCCAATATAATGAAGGAAAAAAGGGGGGGAAAATGGGTTAGAAGATCCACCGAAATGGGTAGCCTTAACTGGATGTGTGGTAACAGGTAAGCCCGAAGGCTGTTCCTGTCCCTGTCAGGAGAGATGCCAACCATCTCTCCTTTCTACGAACACATCCATTGAGGTTGCAAGTTGGTTTAATAAACCTCAACTGATTAATTTATTTTGTCGATGTGGGACTGATTAGTTCATTGTGGAAAACAAGAAAGGCCACCTTACTTGGAACTTCTGGAAGGGTTGCATATGTCGAATATTGGGCTTCTGGCTTGGACATGGTCGTATATATGTGCTGGTCTAGAAATCCTCAAGAATAACGGTGCCAATTAATTAACGCATTCCTTGAAATTCTAATTTTATATAAAAGTATTATATATAAAACTTTAACTACCAAGCCAGACATTGTAGTTAGGAATTTCAGACCTTCTACCCGTAGCAAGGTCACCTGTAGTCACTGTGGCATTTCTGGCCATACAGTTGACAAGTGCTACAAAATTCATGGATTTCCTCCTAACTACAAATTTCGAGATAAAACTAAAGGTGTCAATACATCTGCCAATGCTGTTCAGAACACTGATTCATCTTCCTTGCCACTTACTGCGGATCAATGTCAGCAATTACTAGCCTTACTCAAACCAGCTGCTTCCTCTCTACCTCCTTTGGTGAATATGGCTTTAATTCCTAATTTTTAAGGTAAATCTAACTCTATTTGTGCCTCTGTTAATTCATTCCACTCGAATTTTTGGATAATTGACAGTGGTGTATCAGAACATATGGTTTTCTCTCCATGTTTCTATACCAGCAAGTCTACTATTGTCTCTCATTCAGTCAAATTACCTAATGGTACATTTGCTCAAGTTACACATATTGGTGATGTTGCTTTAAGTTCATCTCCTATTCTCACCAATGTTTTATGTGTACCTAGTTTTATTTTCAATCTCCCGTCAGTCAGTAAAATTACTCAAACATCACAATGTTGTTTGATCCTTAAACCTCATCATTGTTTTTTGCAGGACCTAATAATCTCGAAGATGATTGGGATGGGTGAAATGCAAGATGGCCTTTACAGGTTGACTTTTCCTCAGTCATCTACTATTTCTAGAGAATTTTCTACCCCTACATCCTGTTGTTCAATTCAATCTAATATAGCCTTATGGCACTTTAGATTAGGCCATCCATCTTCTTCTAGACTGCATTCTTTACAAAGTTTATTCCTGTTTTGTATTCCAAATTTGATATACCACTTGTCCAATTGCAAAACAGAAGCGATTATCTTTTCTTATTGGTAATCATAAATGTAATGCATCATTTGATTTGATACATTGTGATGTTTGGGGGCCAATGACAGCTTCTACTTATGATGGTTTTAGATATTTTTTCACCATAGTAGATGATTATTCTCGGGCTACATGGGTATATCTAATGAAATCTAAGTTTGAAGTTACATCTTTGCTACAGTATTTTTTTATTCATGTTGAAACACAATTCAATCTCAAAATCAAAGCACTTAGGTCCGATAATAGTTCTGAATTTGCTTTAAAATCTTTTTTTCTGCTTCCAAGGGAGTCTTCCACCAACTGAGTTGTGTTGCAACTCCACAACAAAATTTTGTTGTGGAGCGTAAACACCAGCATATCCTTAATGTGGCAAGATCTCTTCTTTTTCATGCTAAACTTCCTCTTTGTTATTAGGGAGATAGCATCCTTACTTCTGTTTATTTGATTAACAGAATTTCGAGTCCTATTCTTTTGAATAAGACTCCTTATGAGCTTTTGTATCACAAAATACTATCTTATACTCATCTTAGGGTATTTGGATATTTATGTTTTGGTTCAACACTCTCTCATACTAATTCTAAATTCTCTCATATAGCTATAATGTCTATTTTTCTAGGTTATCCTTATGGTGTTAAAGATTACAAACTGTTAAACTTAGAAACTTAGACTTGCTATATCTCTGAAGATGTAGCATTCCTTGAAGAAGTATTTCCTTTTGAATATTCTTTTTCAACACCATCTTGTGCTACAAATTTACTGTTTTCATATAATACTCAAAATCCTTTTCTTGATTCTCTACCCAATCTTGCTCCTAATTCTGATTTTAATATTGCTGCTCCTCCACAAACTGAGATCAGTAATATTAATTCTAATCCTTTATTAGCTCCCTCAGCTCCTTCTCTTAGAAGGTCAACTAGGACTCGAAACCCTCCTTCATATCACTGTCAATAGGTTGCTGCTTTGCATTCACCTTCTCCCACTGATCAACAGGTTGCTGGTCTTCCTCCCTCACATATTTCTCCCTAATTAGCAGGTACTTGACATATGATAAACTGTCTCCATCTCATAAATCTTTTGTTCTCACTACCTCTACCCTTGTTGAGCCTAAATCATATTCTCAAGCTGTCAAGTATCCTGAATGGAGAGTAGCTATGAAAGCTGAAATCTCAGCTTTAGAATAGAATGGCACTTGGAATTTAGTCCTTTTACCTATTGGTAAACACCCAGTTAGGCGTAAATGGGTGTACAAATTGAAACTAAAATCTGATGGGAGTGTGAAAAGATGTAAGGCTAGGTTAGTAGCCAAGAGATACACCCAATTAGAAGGACGTGACTACTATGAGACTTCCAGTAGCCAAACTCACTACTGTGAGAATTTTCCTTTCAATCACTTCTGCCAAACAGTGGTCAATTTTTCAGCTAGACGTAAACAATGCCGTCTTGAATGGTGAGCTTTAAGAAGAGGTTTACATGTCATTGCCCTCTGGTTTTGATAACAAGGGGGAGTCAAGACTTGTATGCAAACTTAAGAAATTCTTGTATGGCTTGAAACAAGCATCAAGGCAATGGTTTGCAAAATTCTCATTGACTTTGTTGCTCAATGGATTTGCTCAATCAAGATCGGACTATTCATTTTTCAGTAAGCAAGAAGGTACTTCAATTATCTTTCTTCTTGTGTATGTAAATGATATTTTAGTCTCGAGTAATGATGCTACTGTTGTAGAAGCCTTGAAGTCATATCTGAACAGCCATTTTAAGATGAAAGACCTAGGTCCTTTGAAGTACTTCTTAGGCCTTGATGCAACCAGATCTGCTAAGGGAATTCACCTCTGTCAGAGAAAGTATTCTCTGAAAATTATTGAAGATTATGGCTTGGCTGGTTGTAACCAGCATCTTCACCCATGGAACAAAATTTGATTTTGAATGCTGAAAGTGGGGATGAGTTAGAAGATCCTTCTCAATTCAGGAGATTAATTGATAGGTTGATTTACCTAAACATTACAAGGCCAGATATTGCCTTCCCAATGCAAATATTAAGCTAGTTCATGCATAGACCTCAAGTACCACACATAGCAGCAGCAAATAGGGTGGTTCAATATGTCAAAGCCACAATTGGCTTAGGATTATTTTTCTCATCTGATTTCACTGATTTCTAGCTCAAAGTGTACACAGATTCAAATTGGGCAGCATGCCCAGATACCAGAAAATCTGTCATTGGTTACACAATGTTTTTGGGGGATAATTTGGTCAGTTGGAAGTCAAAGAAGTAATAAACAATTTATAGGTCTTCGGCTGAGTCAGAATACAGGGCAATGGCAGCTGGGGTTTGTGAAATACTTTGGCTGAAAAACTTGTTAGCAGATTTTAGGATTTCACGCCCACAGCCAGTTTTAATGTACTGTGATTCACAAGCTACTATCCACATAGCTTCCAAACCAGTATACCATGAGAGAACAAAATATATAGAAATAGATTGTCATCTTGTAAGGGAGAAGATGCAAGCTGGTGTTATCAAGCTATTTCATGTCAAGTTGTCAAATTGTTGATATCTTGACAAAGTCTCTCGGGTTGTACCAGTTTAACCATCTCATTGGCAAGATGGGACTATTACATATATATAGTCCATCTTGAGGGGGAATATTAAATTGTAATATATATTCTTTACACGTGTATGTCTATTTTATTCTTTACTTCAAGTCAGTACATGGTGTATAGAGTACTGCAATGAATATAAACTATATAAATAGGACATTTCAGTCTTGTACAATGACACATTATTTTAATACAATGAATTCCTTACATTGAATTTGACAAAATCCAATATTATGAAGGAAAAAAGGGAGAAAAAAATGGGTTAGAAGATCCACCGTAGTGGGTAGCCTTAACCGGATGTGTGGTAACAAATAAGCCCGAAGGCTATTCCCGTCCCTGTCAGGGGAGATGCCAACCATCTCTCCTTTCTATGAACACATCCATTGAGGTTGCAAGTTGGTTTAATAAACCTCAACTTATTAATGTATTTTGTCGTTGTGGGACTAATTAGTACTTTGTGGAAAACAAGAAAGGCCACCTTACTTTGAACTTCTGGAAGGGTTGGACGCGTTGCATATGTCGAATATTGGGCTTCTGGCTTGGACATGGTCGTATATATGTGCTGGTCTAGAAATCCTCATGAATAACGGTACCAATTAATTAACGTGTTCCTTGAAATTCTTTTATATAAAAGTATATATAAAACAAGAAGATTTTTCCTTACAAAATGAAGCTTCGATTTTCGAACGTACGTAGCCAGGTCCAGAGATCATGTTCTTCTCACTAAGCTTCACCTACCGACAATGCTCAAAGTTTATGTCGACCATTATGTGAGAATTACGTCTTTGCGAATCAGGTTCCAGCTTCCACATCCAATTTCTGCATGTTTTGGGAAGCCCTCCCACGGGCAAACTCGTGTATTCCTCAAGCAACATGGAATTCTAAGCATTATTCTTTTGTGAAATATTGGTTCAGGAAAATTTATTCTAATTCGTGATGATGATGATCATTTAAAAGGAATATTTAGGTTTTGAAGTTCAAAATTCTGACAGGACAGACTATTCGATCTCCAAGCTGGTTATAAGAATTCTAACACAAATTGACACACTATTCGAGATCAGACTTGTCTTGGAAACCGGTTCACATGCCCAAGTCGGAAATTCCCACGTATCTTCCAAGCCCATCATCAATAATATATATATATATATATAGATAATCCAGTACGTGCATTAAAAGATGCATGTTGAATGTTGATAACAAATTAATAGTCGTGAATCTGCAGTGATCATATTGAAAAAAACAAGAACACGCACGAAACTCATCATGTAATTGGTTTTTATTCGGGGAAACTGTAGTTTCTATCTTCGAAGTACTGTACTATTCATAATAACACCACTTAATTATGAGACATGATCATATTGTCGTATTATCAGAAAAATTATATATATAATCATGTACATGATCTTGAATTAAGATCAATAATATTTGACTATTAAATTAATGGCCGAAAATTATATGCATATAATATCACTCATCCCCGTGGATTTGTCTTTCTAAAAACCAAAACAAAAGACAAAAGCAGAACAGGAGGAAAATCTTAATGAATCTTAACGAAACTTGTAGACTTGTCCTTTAGTTATGATACTAATAACAATAATTAAGGACTTGCTTGTCAGCCATAATCTCCCAATCCTCCAATTGCCTTCTCAATTACTTGAAAGACAATATTATATAATTTAATTAATAAAAATAATATAAAGAACAAGCTATTGGAGCACCCGTGGGTAGCAATGAGGGCCAGGGCGCGCATCTTATAGATTTTTCCCAAATTACCTCATGCTCCTCGTCTTGAAAATACCAGGAGTACTATAATATAAAAGGGATAAAATCGTATTTTCAAGATACATAGGCCATCGATATATCCTTAACTACTACTTAACTCAACTAATATATATAAAAGCCACACATACCCTGATCTCCCAATTCCCATCCATAAATACCAAACTTATATCCATATGATCCCCTTCGTTTTCTTCGTTTTCCAGTTCAAGTAACGAAATAATTAGTCCTAGGTGATATATAGCAGCTAGCTAGCTATAGCGCGCATCATCAACACAAGGCAAAGAAGAGCAAGAAGAAGACATTAAAAGTGATGAATCGAGATCAAGAAACAAGCTTCTGTAGCAAGCATCTGAGAGACCCATGTAGGGCGTTTGGCCGGAGATGCAGTTTGCTGGTGAAGGAGCAAAGAGCAAGGTTCTATATACTCCGGAGATGCATCACCATGCTTGTTTGCTGGCACGAGTGCGGTGAACCTTATGACTCTTAAATATTTTTGTATATGTAAGTGTATATATCTAAACTAGTATACAGCATATGATCTAAGGGAGTTTTGAGATTTCATGTTCGAAACAAACTTGCAGCTCTTATTTATGATCAGAGAGTATTCCGTATGTTATGAACCAAGAATTGATCTTGTTTCCTGTACTCATGTGAGAGTTTTGTTTGAGAACTTGTATCTTAGTTTCTTCTCCTCTCTAGAGAAATCAGATTTTAAGTGGTTGTAATATAATTGCAAATTCAAGCAGATTTTGACTCTTCATTGATTTTCTTTTTCTTCTTCTCTTTTTGGTAGTACTGTATTCAACAATACAATCTCTTGGCTGGGCTCGCAGTACTGTTTTCAGTCTTTTATGGCGTTCTTCTAGGATTAACTCGTTTCAATTATTATTGAAAATGCTGGAATCGTTGCCACCTTATTGGCCAAAATGTTGAATTCGATCGTTTCTCAGGAACTAAGCAGTAATTAAGCGTCCCACTAAAAAGTACGAGAAAAGAGAAACCTGGTTCACCTAAATTTTATCATCTCCGATGATGACGTGACATGGCTTCGAATTAATAACACTCCTGTATGGAAAATAGAGAAGAGAAACCTAAGCCGACAGCAAGAATCCTTGGAACTGCGACTACGGCCACTAACAGCTCACTCACTTTTGATAGGATTGCCCCCTCGTGCGCTTTTCTCTCTCTCTCTCTCTCTCTCTGCCACGCAGCGGACAGCATTTTCATATTCTGAGTCACTTCCTGATTAAAAGTTTTCACAAATCTTTCGCATGACCATACATTGCCCATATTAGGATAAACTAACGAAAATGATACTTATCTACGTGTCATCAGTTCTCTACCAGACTCAACTGAAATGACTTTTTAATCACCTCATGAGATCGATAATGGTCATAATCATTTCTTAATGAATTTGTTTTCTTATGAACATGAAAAACAAAGAGAAAGAAATTCGTTGATCCTACGTACCTACACTCCCAGCAGGCCGGCCTGGCTCATTTCATATATAATTAGATGTTAGAGATGTAGTTAAAAAGACATATTAATGACTGCAAACTATAATATATATATATATATATATAATATACACAGGTATATATCCTCTATATCTAACAATCTTTTTTTTTTAATTAATTGTTTCTATATACAGATTGTGAATAAGTAGAAGTAAATTTAAATATTTATATTATATTCTTAACACTCCCGCTCACGTGTGGGCCAAACTCTTCCTTATTGAGCTTGTTCAATACGGATATTTAATTAAATGTGATAGAGTGTAAAGCCAGGATTCAAACTCAGAATGTCACCATGTACAATTACTACTTGTTCTACAAGCTTAAATTTGTGAAAAGATGTAGATTTAATTATTTATATTATATTCGTAACACAATTTTTTTTTTTTTTTTTTATTGACAAGTAATAATTTTGTTAATGAAAGAAATAAGTATATATAGTTTAACTACTCGATATAATTTCCATTTAAAATTATGTAAAAATAAAAGAGGATTAGATGTGAATTTTTTTTATCTCAAATATATTTTATTCTCCATAAATCATATATATGCTCATTGATTCATCATGAAAATCCTAAATTTTTAATTTGATTTATTACATTGTACCGTACGTTTAAATTAGTTTTGAATATCATAAGATGACTTTTAATGGGTCATTTTCTTTAACTTCCATTTTGAAAACTTAAGTACACAAGCCAAAGACTTTAAGTCATAAACATTGTTAAGACTAGACTTTGAAATAAAAATAAATTGAACGAAATTTTTCAATAAATAACGATTTTCTTATAAATTATTTACTAAACTATACATATTAAGAAAGAATGTGATAATTAATAATCTTTATTTGTTGAAAAAATATTGAGATTCAAGAAAAAAATTATGAATATTAAGGCAGTTGAAACTTATTACAAGCAAGTCATTATTATTCAAAAACAATTCTTCAAAATCTTCATGATGTAACTTTTTAGATTTTATTTTTTTCGAATCAGATGATTGAGATTTTACTTTTGAAGAAAAACAACAAAATGATAAGATAGGATAGATACTTTAGATTCATCTTTTTCACTCTTCACGTGGGCGCATCGTCGTTTAAACGTGATCGAGGCATTTGAGCAGCACGAGAAGTCAAGGCCAATTCCCTGGACGTGGGACCATTTTCAAAGCTCGACACGTGCGACAGAGTGCTGAATGACATATAGCTGTCATAGCAGTGGAATTTTATGTTCTTCTTTAATTGCGGAAAGAACCACACGCACCAGCATAGTGACTGAATTATTGTGGAGAAGATCTTTTTTTAGTTCGTAAAATACATGGCTAAAACAAAACTACCCATAATTGTTTTTTAAATAAATAAATAAGGAAAACAATTTTATCTTTTCCATATATAGTACGCGATTATAAACTAGAAGAAAAATAGATATTTATAATTTTTTTATAATAAAAATGATTATTTATGATAAAAATATATTATTTTAATTAAGAATAATTATTTTATTAGAAATAACAAATCGCAAATAAATAATTTTTTTTGTAGCGCGTTACATATTAGTAATATTAGACAAACATGCATGATCAATTAAACGTATAGTACTGATATTCTTTCTCCCAGATATACTGTGTTATTTATCTCCGACATATGTACGATTGATACTAATTAAAGCCCTCAGCAATATTAGAAGGCTGAATCCTTCCTGCAGCAACGTCCAAACTTGTACAAGAACCAAAAATAAGAATTACCCTAGAATGTGCAGGAAACAATAATAGATCTAAAAATTAGGACCCATGGATGCATTTGTTTAATTCCAACCTAATTCACATATAGGCCGGATGTTCCCTGGAAAGTGGATGAGTCTAATCAGCAACTCCAAATATCCCCTCCACGTTTTAGCATCATGCCCGGCCTCCTGCTCGCTCGATCGAGTTTCAAAAAAAATAAAATGGACATGCATGCATGACAGTCGACATGCAGTACGTTCTCCTTCGTCCAGTCGTTGTCTTTGTTTCCAGTTCTAAAGCCTGGTTTGAAAATAGTACTGCCTCTTTATACTTTTTTATATATATATATATATATACACATGCTAGCTAATATATTTTTGCTACCGGCCATGACTCAAAACCAATGCAATCTTACATTTGTAGCAAAAAAGTACTGCATGCATGCTTATACGTACGACCTTCTTTTTGTGGCCATAAAAGTTTTCAGAATATGGCTGACCGATGTATAATAACGTGATCATCAGGTAATTACGACAGAAATTGACTGGTTTGTTTCAGGAACTTGAGGCAATTTTAGCAAATGATGAACCGGCCGGAATTTAAGAAATATTAATTATGGTAAGACGAAAAGTACAGTAGTATATTATTTACAATTTTTATTTTTTGCAGTATTTGACCCCAAAATATCAACCAGCGAATTTAAGACTCATGAAGCCAATGGAATTGCAGCTATATATATATATGTGCTTATAATTTTTAGTACTCTTGGAAATTATCAAATATATATAATATTTTACGTACATATAACAAAAGTCTTTATCGTTTTGCCAAACCATTTCGAAAGTGGTCCCGAAAATTTTTGCATGCACCAGATTTCAGCAATATTTGGTCAAAACAGATCACGAAAGGCGTAAGAGATGATTAATTGCTTGATATGATAGGCATCCTACCAGTACTATGGTATAAATTAGTGCGTAATAGCTGGTGATCAGATTTTCACCAGAAACTCCACCACATCGATCGATCGAGTTAGGTAAAATCATGCATCCAAAACTACTAAGACATTATTAATGTATATATATATAGTCGTTGCGACAATGTTAGCTAGAGTACTGTCCATTAATTTGAATATGTTAGACGTGTTTTTTTTTTTGGCAAATATTATATATTCTCATTAATTTAGTTTATAAAATCACTAAGCTGGTTGAAACATCCCAAAAAAGAAATCATATATGTATACATTGGGAGGAAAAAGATCATTTATATATAAATGCAAATTACGTAAGTGTAGATAAGAGATTCGGAGATATTATGATGCAGATGAGTTTGATGTGATGAAGCAGATTTGTATACCATCCAGGGCAGCAACGTCGTCTACAGCTTAAAGATTGGGTTTTGAAAAGATTGTGATGTGATGAAGCAGCTTACAGGTATGGATCGAAGACAAGCTGTCAAAAATGCTTAATTCAAAGTTAATGATATTGCCCAAGGATGGACCCCAATTTCCTCCAAACTTCAGATGGGTGTGTTCCCTGGGAAGTTGTTTAGTCTTATCAGTCATGAGCTTCAAGTATCACCCAGCAAACATACATATATATATGCATGTATTATTATTATTATTTGAGCTACCTATATATATATATATATCTAGCTAGCTGCTTTTCCTTATATATTAATGGTACATGACTTACGATATATGATATTATCATGTGTTAAATGTATTGACACGGTCGACTACAAGAAAAAAGCTGGTTTTTTAGACGCAAAACACGGATGCTTGTTTATCAAGTCGTCGCAAAAAGTACTTCAACTCGTGATCAGTACGGTTAGGTCGACGTAAAATAAAAGTCAAGAATGAACTTGAGAGGATTTTAAAATTGCTTGCTTTTGGTCTCGAAATATTGCAATATTATTTGTTTAAGGTTAAGGGGTAAACTGACAGACAACGTCAATATATTATAAATTAATTGGTGCCTAATTAATTAAGTTGCAAAATGAATTAATAATAATAATTTGATGGCTGGGGGCCGCCTGGCAAAGTAATATCCCCCAAAATTAGAAATTATGGCATGTACGTTTGCTTTTCTTAACAATTAAGCAGCCACTTAGTTATATGATCATGGTTTAAGTGATCTTAATTAAGTAGGTAGATCTCCACCATAATTAACGTAACCTCCAAATTAGGATCAGCCTCTCAATTGACAGATCCTATCAGTATCTCCACAAGTTCAAGACTATTATTATTTCTCAATGGCCCGAGAATAACTAGGCCCGGCTAACGACTCCTAATCATGAATTCCTTAGCATCTATCCTACTAACATAAAAGACAGGCTTTCTATATATATATATGAAAAAAATTATATGGGCTGTGTTCCGTGAATAGTTTTGATCTCGGTTGTTCTGCAATTTGTGGGCTCTTTCAAAGTCGGGCCTATTTACTTTCAATTTCCGACCACAATTCAGCTTTATATTACTCATTTTTCCGTGGCTGCCGGGCATTATTAAAAAGAAGATGGAAAAAATAATAAAAATGTAAGAATAATGATAGTTACTACCTACTATTATCTATCTATTTTTTTTTTTTAAATTTTTTTTAATTTTTAATTTTACTTAATAATTAAGAAAGTGATTATTAGTAAAATTATATATATTTTTAATTTTTTTCTTAATAATTAACTATGTTAAAAAAATGCTTAAAAGAAAATGATAAAAAAAAAAAAAAACTTGAAATGTATTTGGGTTGTAGATGAGTAGTGATAGTGATAGGGTTATCAATACCTAAAAAGTAATAATAGAATATTGAATAATAGTGAATAATAATAAAAAATAGGTAAAAAATAATAATAAAATAATGAATAACAATGAAATATTCTTAGAATAGTTGAGTACCCAAACTAGACCTTAGCCGTGAGAGATTTTTATTATTATTTTTAACAATTAAAAGAAGTTTTGTATAAAAAAGAAAAATTTGTATCAATTATGAATCACAAATATGTAATTAAAAAGAAAGTGAACAAATCCAGCAGCAGTGAGAGATTTTTATTATTATATCTAGGAAAATTCTATTTATAAATCGTATAGAGAATACACATTCCACGTTAAAATTTGATTTGGTAAAAAAAAATTATAAATTTAAATTTATAAATTACATTATTTGGAATGATATGTTTTTCACTCTAACTTTTGAATAAAATATTTAATAATTAAATGAAGTTTTGAATAGTATAAAACATGTGGTTTGATTGGCATAAATTTTCAATCTCTAAATGGAAGTCTTAAGTTTAAAATCTTCCAATTTAAAAGTGGGAGGTTAATGCCAATCAGGTCATGAACATTTGGCATTTAAAAAAATAAAAGAAAACAGAAGAAGAAGAAGAAGAAGAAGAAGAAGTAGTAGTAGTTTTGGATCAACTGTGAATTGTGAACATGTTATCCAATCGTTAATCAGTTCTTTTCTGATTTATTTAGATTTTAGAAACAAATTATCAAACCTAGATATAACCCAAAAAAATAATTAACCAATTTTAATTTTTTTGTTCCCGTTTTGGGTACGCGTGCGTGATACGTACAGTATGTATAAAATGGGGTGCGAGTTTAGCAGCCATTAAGTTGTTAACGACCTTTTAATTCCACCAATAAGCCATCTCTCCACTACTACAGAGTACTTCTTTCTCACCGAAATTTAGTACTCCTCTCCAGCCATTAACCCTAATTGCACGCATATAGTATTCCCGTTAAACGCACAGTTTCTGCTCGCAATGGGTTGCTCTTCCTCTCTTCCAGGTAAAACTCGTATGCAGATATTTGATTCTATCCCCTGTATTTCTAGGGTTTTCATTGGTTCAGATTGATTTGAATCGGAAATCCTATTTGAATTTAAAAAAATTGTAGCCGGATTTGTAAATTCTTATCCGGGTTTCCGTAGTTTGGTTGATTTATTTAATTTGTGCGCTATATTTACGGCGAGTGCTAAAATATGGGTTTTCGATAGGGCGATTTTCATTAAGTGACTTGTTAGGGGCCCTTATGGGAGATTTCGGTTGAGTTTTATTGATTCGAGGGGCTTAATGGTTGTAGATAGGACTCCCGGGCGGTTGACCGGCCCCAATTCTGAGAATGGCGGAGTGCTGGACCCAAAAAATCTTCGCGTGAAGGTACTTTTTTTAGAGGCGAATCTTCTAAAGACTTGTTCTGGTCAACTCATAGCTTCTAAATATTTTTGTCAATTTGTATATATACTGTTACTGTGTTCTTGACAATTTGCAATTGGTGTGGTTGAGCACACTATTGAATGAAGAGGGCATCTTCGTAGGTTTTGTTTTGGATCTTTCAAACTTATTGTATTTAACAAAGGTCCTTTGAAATAGACTTAATGCGTTAATTTGTGGACATAAACTGATGCATATGTCTTGTTGGTGGAAAGTGGATTGGTTTGCTTAGCACTCCTTTCTACCTGTCGAAGTGATAATGGTTATTTCCAGGTTTTAAACTTCCCCAGAAGCATCGTTGTGATGGATGTAACCTATTTATGTGTAAATATTTATGTGTTTGGATCCAATTATCTGAAAATCGATGTGTGGTGTTGACCCCAATTAGTTTGTATGAAAGTTTATATGAGTTGAAGTGAGAACAAAAATTATATTATAAAAATAATTTTGCATAAATTTTGTAAATACTTGGCTATATGCTGTTGGTAGCATATTTCAGCTTCATGATTCTTAGATGGTTTACAATGTAGTACACAGACATAATTGCAAAGGGAGGGGTCTTGTTGTCTTCCAATCTGTTCATTTCTGGGGAAAGGGAAAGGGAAAGGGTTGGATGAAACCTAAATGCCTTTGTGAACTCTTTAAACCTTTTACAAATGAATGTAACTAACCTTTCAATTCTATTGTTTGGTACAGCTGGTATTATTAGGCGACTCTGGTGTTGGTAAAAGCTGTATTGTTCTTCGCTTTGTTCGCGGTCAGTTTGACCCAACATCCAAGGTAAGGAGTATGCTATCCACTATACTAATGATACAAGCCAACATTTTTTAAAGTAATTTTTTGTCATCCTGACTGATCAAAAAAATAAAACTAGAAACCTACCATGTTCTACGTGAACGTGTATGGCTGTTTCTCGTTCCTCCTAGCCATATAGTTAATTTCTGATGCGTTTACATTTGTTGGTTTAAATATTTCAGGTAACCGTTGGAGCTTCATTCTTATCACAGACAATAGCTTTGCAAGACTCCACAACAGTTAAGTTTGAAATATGGGACACTGCTGGACAGGAGAGGTACTGTTAGTCAGATATGCTTACATGTATAAATAGTTAAAATTCTGAATATTGTAACAAAAGTTCATTTTATGTTGTCCTAATTTCTGTTGGAAATTTACCCCATCTGTCTCTTGCCCTTGCATACCAATTTTAGCAGGAGATTATTGATTGTGATTGTGTCTTGTTCAGATATGCAGCATTGGCACCACTTTACTACCGAGGTGCTGCAGTTGCAGTCATTGTGTATGATATAACTAGCCCAGAGTCATTCACCAAAGCACAATATTGGGTTAAGGTAGACTTTTCAGGGATTACTTAGGATTAATCATAATGTTTTGTTAATTATTTACAACTCATGATAAGTTATTTTTTTCCTGCAAAATTTTATGGTGAAAAGGATAAAAATATATCTTAACCTTTTTACAAGGTGAGAAAGAACCTTCACGATGGGACATTAATGTTCAGCACCTAATATCCTTTATAGCAAACCTTATAGAATAAAAGGATCTGGTTGAAGTAATCATACATGGTGGCCTTTTGTGAGATTAAATGTAACGGTACAAATAACGTTTTGTTTGTGGGTGTGTTAAGTGGAGACCCTGGCTGGTCAGAGAAATTACATGTTATGTATACAGTAATTATTGTGCAAATGAAATCAGTCTAATGTTGCCTGTGCACAACAATGCATGAATTTCGACTGGAGTTTCTTAGTGGGAAAACCCCTTGATGGTTCACATACCGCCTGAATACGATCTTGACATCTCTCTATGTATTACTTAAATTTCTTCATAATGAGGTTGCTTGGTCATGGTTGCAATACTTCAAGTTGGGAATTAGGCTGACTAACTGGGTCAGGTCTTATTGTTGATAGAGGTTGGGTGAATATGGATATTCATTGTTCATCAATCACCTATATCATAAATATCTTTTTTTTAATATAAGTAAACAATAGTATTAATAAAGGATAGGCAAAGCTCATGTACACAAGATGACATACAAAGGAGAAGGCCTATCTAAGTCGTAATAGTGGAAACAAGAAAATCATGAAAATTTAGGCCGTTAAAATCTATAGCTAGAGCCCAAAGAAATAAGGTACAGAAAAATAAAGATCTAAGCTCCTCTAGTGTCCGCTCCTTATCTTTGAAAGTTCGCTCATTACGTTCACGCCATATGAACCACATAATGCATATAGGTACCATCTTCCTTACTGCTTTGATTTGTGGAGCACCACCCAGATACGGCTTATATCATAAATATCTTATTCTAGTTGGTTCACTTTTTTTTTATATGAATTATTTGGTTTTGAAATTCTCTCCTAGAACCTCAAGCTACGCTCAGAGTTTTTCCCCTCTGATTTTTAATTTATCTTTTAGGGTTGCAGTGATATTTTAACTGATTGCACCCAGTTTTTCCTATTTGCAGGTCAATCTATGATTTATTTATAATTTTTTTAAAAAAACAAAACAGCGAAAAATGACTCTGAGAATATGTTGTAAAGCCCTCATCAGCATGCTACTGACAACCTTGGTTCACCTGTCTCAAGATGAAAGTGTTGTTATTTTTTTAGGGCTCAAGTAGCTTCAAATATGTGAAATTGTTAAGCAATGGCTTGGCTTTGCCTTTTAAAAAAATGGCAGCAGAGATTGACTTGCTGATGATGATTATCCATTGAAAACGTTGGACTTATCAGATTCTCTAGGAGTTGCAAGAGCTGTAGTGAAAAAAAGGAAATAAAACTATAGCTTACTCCAGTATAATCGGGTTGTCACCTGTTCAGTGTGCTATGACTGATAAATGCTTATAGATGGCATCTCTGGCCAAAAAGATGTGCATGCATAGATTTTGTTGGCAATTAGTTCCTATGGTCGCGGTTGAAATTTGATTTTCGAAACAATTGAAGAATGTGATATTTTACAGGAGCTACAAAAACATGGAAGCCCTGATATAGTAATGGCCTTAGTTGGTAACAAAGCCGATCTTCAGGAAAAGCGGGAAGTACCAGTTCAGGTGAGTCCATTCTCTGTTTCAAGCATTCTCTATACTTGCAAACTAACATTTATTTTTCAGTTGTATAAAATCCCCTTTTGGGTCTTGCAGGATGGCATTGACTATGCAGAGAAGAATGGAATGTTTTTTATTGAGACATCTGCAAAGACAGCAGATAATATAAATCAGCTGTTTGAGGTATTTTTTACATTGCCGGCCTAGAACTGTTTTTTCTTGAATAAGAAAGAAATATCTGTTTGGAGCCGTGGTCAGTGATGTTAAGTTGATACACCATAAATGAGATTGTGGATAGGTTTTGATGGTGTTTTTCTTCTGTGCTTCGCTAGATACAACTTAAGTGTTTGTTTATTTTCTTGTAATCCTGAATACTTTGTACTTTTTTTCTAATAGAAAGACAAAGATGCATCATTTCACCAGTCTCCATTTCCTTTTATAGAGCAGTTGATTTAAGTGAAACATTTTGTGGACGTGTTTGTTTGAGCATCTGCCAAGGCTCCTAGTGGGGCCTGGCGTAGCCATGTGAATCCATGGTGTTAAAACTGTATGCAACTAGAAGACTGACCATATGCTCCTTTCTTTTGGCAGGAAATTGGGAAGCGATTACCCCGACCTTCTCATGATTGAAGAAATTTGAAACTGAATAAACTCAAGAGTGGGTCAAGTTGCGAGAGCACTTTTATCTGCCTGTAATATTCATCAGTTTGTGTATATGGCTATCTGTACAAGACATACCTTGCGATTTATTTTTCTGTGCTCCTAACTGAGTCATTTCAGTTGGGGCTGTAAAACTCAGAATTACACTATACATGCAAGACAGCTTGAACACAAAAGAGTGAACTTGGCAAGGCCATAAGAGAAAGGGATCCCTCGACAATGCAGCCCAAAGTTATAACTCCTCGTGTTTAAGAGATCAAATATACTAACACTGATAAAATGCCTGCGAGAAAGTTATCAAGGCAGACGGGGGGCTACAGCCTCCTTATTTATTTTGCCTGAATTAAGATTAGAATCCACGCTACTGTAAACAAAATGAAGAAAGGACGCAACCGAAGGGCAAAATGGTTTGAGCTTATTATTGACCGGTACTAACCAAACTGTTGAAAGGCACTGCTGACATTAAGGGTCTATTTGTAGTTCGGTTGGCTCCATGTGTTCCAGTTTCAGGTAGCTTTTTCTGACCAAATGGAGTTTGGTTACAGCATCCCTGATGTTCATCCGTTCTTCTGGATGTTCGGAAGAACAAGCAACTCCTATGCCAAATATCAAAACCAAGCAATCCTTGATTTTGTTTCTTCTTGTACTGCTGATTTGACGAGCATTGTCCGATGTCTGCTCTCCTTTTTCCTGGAAAAGGATTGGATCCGCAATCTCCACAACTCGTTGAGGTAAAGCTGCCTTGACAAAACCATTAAGACTCAAGTTGCCTTGGAACATGTTTTCCGTCGGTCTCTTCTTAGTGAACATCTCTAGTAGGAGGATGCCATAACTGTACACATCACCGGAGGTAGACACCCAGTTTCCTGTACCATACTCTGCAATTGAACATATGATAAATTCTGACGTGAACATGATTAAAAAAAATGATAACAAAGGAATACAAGCTAAGAATTTATAAAGAACTTGAGCTAGTGGGAAAAAAGGGACAAAGAAAAAAGAAAATCAAGCTTGGACTGACCCAAACTATTAATGAAGAAAATATTGAATTAAGATGGTTTGACAAAATTTTAACTCATCTCAACTCATCATTACAATTTTTTCAAATTTCCATATAAAATATAATAAATTATTCAACTTTTTCAAATTTCAAAACAATAATAATATTAAAAAAATAATATTTTAATAATATTTTATTCTACTGTTCACAATTCATCTCAACTTGATTCTAAATCCCAACCAACTAATCCGACAAAGGAATATAATCAAAACGAATGATAGAAAATATATATATATATATGTATATATAAATATATATATATTTTTCACCTGGAGCAGTGTAACCAATAGTTCCTCTTACGCCGATAGAGCTAGACTGATTGGTTGAAGTGTTCTGATAAGTGGTTTCAGGAGAGAACCTTGCTAACCCAAAGTCACCCACGCGTCCAGTCATTTCGTTGTCCAGAAGAACATTACTGGGCTTAAGGTCACAATGAACAATTGGTGTTTCACAATTATAATGGAGATATTCTAGTGCGCTTGCGACATCAATGGCAATATTCAACCTCTGTAAAAGATTCAGAATCCTTTGTTCGTGATATGCCCCGTCTTCTTTCAAAGTAGGATGCAACCAATCCTCAAGACTCCCATTGACCATGAACTCATAAACTAGAGCCTTGAAATCATTGCCATGATAATCTACACTTGAACAGATTGTAAGCAGCTTTACAAGATTTCGATGTTTGATGTTTCTCATGGCCTCACACTCAGCAAGAAAGCTCTTGGAAGCTCCATGGCGCAGAAGGTTGAGCACCTTGACAGCAATTATATTTCCACCCTCATCATCGAGCATTCCTTTATACAGGGATCCAAAACTACCCACACCAAGCAAATTTGCAGAAGAAAAACCATTATTTGCTTTTAGAAGCCTTTGGTAAGACATATTCAAAAGCAGATTTTCTGAAGCACTTGATGTCGGTTCTTTTCTTTTCTTTCTTAACCAACAAACAAATACAAAAGACAGCACAGAAATTACGCCTGAAACCCCACAAACTATGATGATTATTAATTTCAGGGTTGAGGTTTTCTTTGTCTCCTCGGATTCTTGGAAGTTGCATTTAGGCAAGTGCATCTCGGGGATTCCCCCACACAATTGGGTATTTCCTGCAACTAAAGCTGCACTTGAGTGCTTGAAAATACCATGTATAGGCACGAGGCCTTCAAAATTGTTGTAAGATAAATTCAAAAGCTGCAACGAGTTGAGACCCACGAAAAATTCTGGAATTTTTCCTGAAAAATTGTTTTGAGAAAGATCTAACGTTCGAAGTCCTCTTAAAGAACTGAAAGTTGATAAAACGTCCCCTTGGAAGAAGTTTCCTCGGATGTATAGAAACTCCAGCTTAATACATCTACCAAGACTCCTTGGAATTTCACCAGATAACCTGTTATGTTCGAAAGCCAATCCACCTAGATTATTCAAATTTCCAACTTCCATGGGAAGGGGGCCCTGTGAAATCATTTTCGGACAAATCAAGATAAAGTGACAAGGTTGAGAGACCAATGACTTCAGGTGGTATGGTACCACTCAAATTGTTTTCAGAAAGATCTAAAAATGACAAAAACTGACATTTTCCTAGACTTGAAGGGATGCTTCCTTGAAAATTGTTGTCCGGTAATCGTAGACCAGATAACATAGTTAGATTTCCAAGAGAGTCTGGGATATTGCCTGAGAGATTGTTTCCAGAAATAGACAATTCCTCTAGCCTCTGAAGCTTTCCAATACTAGTAGGAATGTTACCGGACAATTGATTATTCCACATCTTGAGGTTATATAAGTTGACAAGATTTCCAATCCCGCTTGGAATCGTTCCAATTATATTATTGTTATCCATGAACAATACTTTGAGAGTAGATGAGAAGTTACCAATGCATTCCGGTAAGATCCCACCAAAATTGTTGATATTTATATTCAACACCTCCAAGCTGGTGGCATTGGTCAACGAGCAAAGAAAATTCAGGTCATCAGCTCCCCCGCTTCCTAGGTGGTTTTCGGTAATGCTCAAAATTCGAAGCCTACGCAGATTTTCCAAAGAAGGAACACGTCCGGTAAGTTTGTTTTGTGTGAACTGAAGTCTCTCCATTCTTGAGGCATTGGATATTGAAGGAGGAATGGTTCCAGTAAATTGGTTAGATCCAATGGAAAAACGTTGAAGATTAGAAAGAGTTGTGCCCAAATCCATCGGAAGACTCCCTTGGATTTGATGATTAAGTCCCACGTCAAACTCTCTAATGGAAGAGAGATTGAAGATTGAAGGCGGGATGGTACCAGAAAGCCGATTTCCACCAATGAAAATTTTTTCAAGATTCATAAGTTGTCCCAGAACATCAGGGATACTCCCACCCAGATTATTGGATGTTGCTGAAAGTGCCTCAAGTGATGACAGGTTCCCAAGAAATGTAGGGATTCTTCCCGTTAATATGTTATAATCAACAGAAAATGTTTGGAGCTTTGACAAGGAGTTAAGCGCAACAGGAATTTCGCCAACCAGTTGGTTCCTACCAAGATACAGAACTTCGAGACTAGAACAACTGGATATATTGGTAGGAATTCTGCCACCAAATGAATTATTGTACAAATCTAGGTACCGCAATCTATGCAAACGGCCTATTTCTGGAGGGATTTCATGACTCAAACTATTGTATGATAGACTTAGAGACCTTAGAAAGCTCAAATTTCCAATGAAAGGTGATACAGATCCCACGAGTTTCTGAGATTGTAGGTGCAACTGTGTGACTCTTTGGTGTCGACGACCACAAGTAACTCCATACCATTGACAGAAGTGGACGGTTTCATTCCATGAACTGAAAATCATGACGGGTTTATCGATTATCTTAGCCTTGAATTCAAGCAAGGCCAATCTGTCCGTCTCATTCCCACTAATGGCATAGGCGGAGGAAACAAAAAAGCACAGGGCAGAAATGATTGGAAGGATGCCAAAAACAGACCAAGAGACTGAAGGGCGCAAGGTGGGATTCCCCATAGATATTGGGAAGAAGAAAAATCTGAAGGTTGCTCTCGATCTGTACGTGGTCTATCACAGAACGCAATGGTTTCCTCTGAAAGTGTACGCAAATCATGTAGTTTAATAAATACAAATATTTTTTAACCTTCTAACTTTTAATCTAATCATTACTTAATCATTAAAATTTTTTAAAATAAAAATTATCTTAAAAAATTATATTTTTTTTTTTTTTAATTTTATAATTTTTTTATTAAATTTTTTCTTATTCTTTTTTCAAAATTTTATAAATATCTTAAATCAAACATATTTTACTATATATAACAAGGAGATCTAAGAAAATATAACGTGACTGATCAGTATGACTGACTTCAAACGTCATTTTTCGGTCCCTCGCATGCTGCAAGTCAACCGCATATATTAGAAATAATATATACAAATCTCATATGCATAAACAGCAGTGCTACGGACTCCCGCTAACGTTAATTTATATGTTTTTTTTTTTTGATTTTCAACATATATTTTTTTAATATTTTTTAATATTTTTAAAAAATAAAAAAAATCACATCTTTATTAAAAATTATTTTCTTAGTCAAAAAACAAAAAATAAAAAAATAAAAAACAAAAAAAAAAATCCCAACGAGACTAGAAGCGGGGATGGGAGCGGGAGATATATCATTTCCCATGCATAAATTTTGTGCAAGTCCTTTATTAAAATTAAAAAAAAATAGATATTATCATAAATAAAGTATGAAAAATTCACCTTTTTTTTTTTGTAAATGATAAATTTAGTACCGTTAAGTCTACGAGACGAAGTCGGGGCGACTAGTCTACAGCTAGGGACGAAGCCAGCTGCCAGGGGGCGATCAGTCTACAACTAAGAATTAAAGGAAAAAAATATTAGACGATGTTTTGGTTGCAAGTCTTTCCTTTTTAATTTTTGATAATTGTGCTTATATAAGTTTTATAAGATAGTAGTCTCTTATCAGAAGTTAATATATTGTGCGTAATTTTGTAAATAATTTGATATTGTATGCTTTCTCTTTTAAAATTTATAATTATCTTAATGAAATATAGATAATGAAAAATCCCACATTTCAATATGTAATTCATATACTACAAACCTTTTAATATAATTTAATATTATATATTATTTAGAAAACAGTTTTAGTTTGTTCTTATATTAATTCATGTATAACTCATAATTTCCAAAGTTTAGCCTCTTTTTTTTTAATTGCAACATGTGTCGAGCCTACACATAAAACTCTTGGAATCATTGGAATAATGAAATTTCAAGATTTATTTTTTTCTTTCTTATACTTGTTTACTCATTATATATATATATATTGTATCACTTTGTTGATGATGTTCATTAAAACTTCAGTTGAATTATTTATTCTATCCTACAAGTATTTAACCCTTCTAAAAACTTATAATCCTGGCCAGTTTCATCTTTGTCTACAACTATTTTACAACTTTACTTAAAATGAATAATAACTATGCACAATTGAAATTATTTTCTAATAATAAAATGTCACCATTAGATTGATTGATTTAAAACGACTAATAAGTTCTAACCACATTCACAATTTTAGACGCTTACCTATGTTTGAGGGAGTAAAATAAACCAAATTCAAAATGATTCTCAAGGCAGACAAAGGGAGAGATAGTGAAAGAGGATAGAAAATGAACAAGGGAAGACAAGGGGTACTATGTCAAGAAAGAAAATGGATGATTTGACGAAAAGTAAATGGAAGTGACATAAAGCAAAGGGGGCCGGAGATAAAAGGGATATGATGCCTACGGTTTTAGTGACTTCTCTTTTGGACGCTTTGATAGATTTTTCACCAAGCTTCTTTGGGGGGCTTCTTTTTCGGCTACTTCTTCAACCTTTAGACAAAAAGCTCTAAAGAGAACATCTGCTTCAGCAAATAGATTTTCAGTTCCCATTGTACAGTGAGAAATGATAAGCTATGAGAGACTATAAGCAAGCATATATATTATAGTGGAATCTCTCATCCCCAAATCTAGTAGACATAGACCTAATGCGAAAACACGTAAATCATTTCATACACTTACCTATGAACTTCCTGAGGAGTATTAAAAGGCCAATTCAAACTGAGATTTTAGCTATTTGTTTGTGTTTCTTTTTTATAATTGTTTATATTAAAAATATTAGGAACAAACAAAAAGGAAATAGAAACGTGAGATATAAATCATTCCTTGCATGTGTTTAATTTCAGTTTTAATCAAGTTATTCCGTCCAACTTCAAGCATTGGTTGTTATGCAAAAGAAAGTTTTAGAAACCGGCGCAGGTATAATATATTTGATGTAATTTAATGATATCTAAATACTATAAAATCTTATTGTAATTATCTTTATTCCATCTTAAATTAAAGCTTCCCGCAAACACGTTATGGAATCCAAATCCAACGATCTAGTAGAATCTCGTCAATGCCCAGAACAAGCTTTAGGTCTGGTTGGATTTAGAGTTGATCTTCAATTATTTTATCTAATTATTATATTTTTTTTAAATTTTTATACAAAATATAATAAATAATTTAGTTTTTAAAAATTCTAAAATAATAATTTTATTAAAAAATAATATTCTAACAATATTATTTTCAATTCTTAACTTTCATCCCAACTCATTTTATAGTCTCCTGTAAAACTGCACTCACTGAGATTTTGTTGGAAGAATAATTTGAATAAATATAGGAAAATGAGCATGAAATTCTCTAGGTACTGGCCTGCACGTTCCATGCTCTTGCCGTAACTTTTGGCTCAAGTTCGGGGAAGGAGATCAACGCGTTCGAATTTCTATTAAGAATATGGATAATCTTTAAGAAATAAAATCACCTTTTATATCATTTATATTTTAATTTTTTTTTTTCCAAACAAATATCATATATTTGAAAATGTTTTGGACACGAACTAAATAATAAATAACTTTTTCATAATATACCTTATTACTTAAATTTTAGGATTAAAAATCTTAAAGGTAAGAGCTATATCACTCAAGGCAATTCCAAACATACGTTAATAAGATTAAAAAGAAAACTCATGACTTTGAAAACTTCTGTTTGGACTATTCGGGTAGTAGCTAGGATTGAAGGCTAGGTCTACAGTCAACGTACGTACGAAGTGTGAACCAAATAAATTAAGCACATTTTTCTAACATGAATAGAAATCCTACGTACGTACACGAAGCGTTACATGAAAAGAAGATCAAATTATAATTAGGTTCAAAGAAAACTCATGACTTTGAAATTAAACTTATTTAAAAGAAAACTCACCATATTTATTGTACGTATCATTAAAGACGCATTGAATTTGTATCGCGTTCAAGAAGAAAAATGTAGCTATTTGAACTTTCCTAGCAAATGCAAAGGGTTCAGACCTTGTTCAAAGCTTTTTTTAATTCCCATTGGGCAGTTCGGTCCTACGATATTGAAGTTACAACCATTCCAAGGGAACTTATATGGGAAAATGAATAAAATGGAAGAAGGAAAAAAAAATGTTTGATATTAATTATATAACATAATCAATCAACGCGTTCGATTTTCTATTGAGAATATATATAATCTTTAAAAAATAAAATCACCTTTTATATCATTTATACTTCATTTTTTTTAATATCTATTTCCAAACAAATATCACATGTTTAAAAATGTTTTAGACACCTATTAAATAATAAATAACTTTTTCACAGTATACCTTATTACTTAAATTTTAGGATTAACAATGAACGATTGGGACGCTTACCTATGTATGAGAGGGTAAAATACATAGCTTCAAAATGGTTCTCAAGGCCCAATCCATCAATGAGTCATTACTAAAAGACAACAGAAGAGAGAGGGAAATGGAACAGAAAATGGATAAGAGAAGGTAAGAAGTAACGTGTCAGGAAAGAAAATTAGTGATTTAACGAAAAGTAAAGGAGAGTGACATCAAGCAAAGGGGCAAGGGGCAGGAGATAAAAGGAACATGGTGTCTACGGTTTTTGGACGCTTGAAGGGGTTTTTGGCCATGCTTCTTGTGGGGTTTCTTTTTCAACTGCTTCTTCAATCTCTAGACAGAGAGCTCTAGAGAGAATATCTGCTCCAGCAAGTAGATCATCTCTAACTCCCATTGTACAATGAGAAATGATAGGCTATGAGAGATTTAACAATAATATTATAGTGTAATCTCTTCTCTCCAAATTTTTTAAATATAAGCTTAGTGCCAAACTACGTAAATTATTTTAGACGCTTACCTATGAACTTGCTGAGGGGGATTGAAAGGCCAATTCAAACTGAGATTTTAGCTATTTGTTTGTGTTTCTTTTTTATTATAATTTATATTTAAAATATTAGGAACAAACAAAAAAGAAAGAGAAACGTTAGATATAAATCATTCCTTGCATGTGTTTTCAGTTTGAATCGAGTTATTCCGTCCAACTTCAAGCATTGGTTGTTATGCAAAAGAAAGTTTGATGAAATTTAATGATATCTTAATATTATAAAATCTTATTGTAATTATCTTTATTCTATCTTAAATTAGAGCTTCCGGCAAACACGTTATGGAATCCAAAAGGAAAAGTCTTTAAATCAGCCTACTATTGGCTGCAGCCGCAACACACCTGACGTGTGGACCGGATTCACTTACACGCACGTTGCAGGCTTTCAGCCCTCACGCGTTGATGAAATCGTCTCTCCTCTCATCCTGCATTCTTGTTCGAGAGTCTTTTCATTTCGCACCTCCTCCATCGTCTTCGATCTCAGGTTCTCTTCCTCCCCTAAGCTTTTCTCCTTTCTCCTTTTTGTTTGGTTGCTGCTGCTCCGTATTTGCGAGACGAAAGAGAAGGAAGTTTGGCCCGGTTAGGGTTTTTATTGTGTTCATTCCAGTTTTGGTTTTATGCAAGGGTTCAATTCGATTTGTTGATTCCAAGAGCCTGTTTCACTTCTTCTATTTCTACGCTTGTAGGTGACTGAGGAGTTGCTTTGGGAGTTGTTTGTTGGTAAAGCTTATTTCTTCGTTTCTTATCGTCTGAGATTTTTTTTTTCATTTCTGTTTTCTGATTTATATCCATAAATATTTCAATATTTTTCAGGTTCGAATGAAAGATAATCATGTTCAAAGAACTGGTTTTTTATTTTTTATTTTTATTTTTGCAATGTAGGAAAGAAAAACAGTGAGGTTTTAGAGTTGTTTATTTGCAGCGTATATTTTGTTAGGTGAATACCTTATGGAAACCAGAAAATGAGACTATTAAGATTCATTCTTGTAAATTATTGAGTTTTTTGGGAAAATCATGTTCAATAACTTTATTATCCTATGTTAAAAGTGATCTTATGTTAATCTTCAACGATTAATACTTTATTCAAAGCTTATTTTATCTGTGTTACTTCAATCCTTATCTACTTGTAAGACTGCTCATTTATAACCTTCAGCCTTTCTGTTTCAGTGAATGCATATGTTCCTAAGGATAGGTGACAAATCTCCATTAAGGATATGGATTCATAGAGTTCCAAAGTGAAGAAGATGCCGATTCTGTGTTGACAAGTTCTAATTATTCATGTAGGATCTATTGATGAAATCAATCCTAGATTCACTGTTCCAAGTTGCATTTGGAATCGAGTTAGATAACATGTGTGGATCAAATGAAGAAGGAAAGAATTTCAGCAATGCATTTGATGATTCGAGCTCCATGGACCCTTTTTCGTTACGTTGATATCTTTTGGATAATCAAGAAGTTTGTAAATATTGGATCAGAGGCCACCTTAAAGAAAAGTACCAAAATCGTTAACTTACAGCAAATTTACTTACATCAAATGTCATAACACTGTTATTATATATATAAAAATTGTAATAACACTGTTCAAAAGATCTGTGTAACAACACTGTAATAGACTTCCAGCAAATGAATACACATAGTCTCGCCTCATACAATATATACAGAGATCAGTGCATGCTTAGTAACCACGTACCAAATTAAAGTTATACAAGAACTAAATATATAGCAAATGAAAATCGTGGTCTTCGCTTCCAATCTTATGATTCTGCATAGCATCTGGTAAGTAATTGTCAATACGATTAGAATTTCTGATATTGGAACATTGAGGGAGTTTCTTGCCATTGTGAGCATTCTGATTTTCACAAAATTCAGATGTACATGGTGCCAATTGAAGACTAACACCAGCAGATGGAGGATCATTCTTCAAGTCTTCGTCATACTTAGATGAGGGATTGTTCATCCCCCCCCCCCTTTATCTCACCCAGAACAGAACCTTGTAGAGAGCATGAAGAGCCAGAACCATTGCCTCCCCTATACTTTTTCTACTCAATATGTTGAATTAATGCCCTTGAAAGAGCTGTCTCCAAGACATTTCTCTAGGCAAGAATTTTCAAGAAGCTTTGGTGACTAACTTCAGTATAGGTAACCTAAAGAAACAATTGTCCTGGAAAGATAAATGTAGAATAGCATTTAGTTCATACCGAAAGGAACATCAAGTCTAGAATTTGTCTTCATTGCCATATAGTACCTAAAATTAAAACTAGTTATTTCAAACATAATGTTGTTCAATCAAAAGAAAGAAAAATGTTGTGCTTGTGCTTAAACGTTTTGGCTATATTCAAAAATTCATGAGAAATCCATGGGACCTCCTTTAGTACCTTTAGTACATTACAATCATAATCTCAATCACATCCTGAGCTTTGCACTCTTATGAAGCAATAGAGAGAAAAATATGTACTAAATTCATCTTCAGCAATAGATAAAACTCGATACACATTGATGATAAAACCAACCAACTAAATTCATCTTCCAAATTGCATCCTCTTGTTTACACATGCAATCTGACATGGGAAAGGTGTAGAGTGACCCGCCCAGCTTCTTCATTTCTACTCCCTTAAGATCACTCTGGCGAAGCATGTCTTGCATCTGCATCCTGAAGTTTTCCCATCTAAAAGAATTTACACACACAAAAAAAAAAAGATGATAAGGAAAAAAAATAAGTTGAAAAAAAATGTCTTTTAAGGATTACCAGTAATTGTTGACAAGCAATTCTATTAGCCAAATGGTAAATAAAAAAGTTGCTACATAATTCGGTGAGATGATAATAGGATGCAATCAAGAGACCAGCATGAGTTATATTTTTAAGACTTGTTTATTTTCAGGAATTAGAGTTTTTAATAATAGAAATGAGAACTCTGAAATACTGTAAAGACTCAAAGCACCCAGGCAGCTGATATTTTAAAGATAACTAGGTAATATCCAAGGCTTTGCACGTTTGCAGGAACTGCCTGAGCCAATCTGTTGGAGAAGGGTGCAATGGGTGCAGCCCTGGACCAAGGAATGAAGAAGATCATATATAATTTATCAAATAAGCTCATGACAGATAGACAATAGTTCAAAAGGTAGGATATGTAACTGTAGATAACACAGTTGAACAGAGCAACCGAAAGCAATGGTAATGATTGAGATTGCTTTTCTAGCAATACATTAAGCATGTATACATGAATGACAGCAACATACAAACCTACAGGCATGCTTCCATACATGTGTGTGGCATGTATGTGCCTACATCATCCAAGTAACACCAAAGTATGCATCATCACTGAATCTAATCATGCCAAGGTTTCGCATAATTCTCATGAACCAAGTCCTATTAACCACCACAAGCCAAATCTAGATGATATAAGAACAAAAGCAAAAGAAAAAAAGGTTCACAGGTGATAAATATCACCAAGACAAGAGAATACTGTGTAAAACGAGCTTCTACAGACTGGTGTGTCTTAGATAATTATAGCTGAATGATAGTGCTAGACCCCACAATTGTCAATACACTAAATACATGCAAATCGCATTCCTAAATAGAACAAGCAGCACATTTTTACGGATGCTATCAATTGCCGTCAGTTAATATTTTTGGCTGTTTTATTCATGCTCTGGTGGCCTAAGCTGGATTGCTATTCCTTGAGATTTTACAGGAAAAAACAAGTGAGCGGTTGGAAAAATTAGATAACTTTCTTAAGTACAAAATACTTGGCTAAACGACAACAATGATAAGCAGAAATTTACCAAATTCAGCAGTACAATGGCTGGAGTAAGGCTTGACCTATGATGTTTATGTATTCTGCATAAAAGCTAACTCTGGGGAATGCAGTTTGATAAGGTCACCAAGGGCTTTCATCCTATTATGCATTTTTAGGTCTTCTCGAAACCAAACATTATAGCTTAAAACCTTCAATGAACTAGATATTATGCCCGAACCTAAGTCCTTTGTCGAACAATTTTAGTCACGTGAAACTGAAAATACCTAATATTCCATTGCATAAACATTAAAACCAAAATACGAAAGAGAAAAGTCCATCATAGTTGATCTAAAGTCCAAGTCATGGAAAACTAATCGTGCATTGGAAACCAACTATATCCAAAAAATAATTTCTGAGGTCCAATATGCTTTTTGATTGCTCTGTGTAGATCAGACAACCATTAATAATTCCCATAATTACCAATCAAGACATTGCCACAAAAGGGACAAAGCATGGCTTGCTAAAGAATCAATCATCTTGTAGAAAGGTAAAAAAAAAAAAAAAAACAAAGAGAAACTACCATTAGACCACCCACAATCGTTTAGCAATATATAATCCCTAAAAACAAACCTGCCCTAATAAAAATTGTAGACCCTACATAGCACATTTACGACAATAACAAGGAAAACTAAGCAAACGAATATCCAAAAATGCAAAAATCCAAACTTGATCAAAACTCAAAGCTCACCCAACACGGCCAGTGCCTTACTCGAAGCCTTAGCTCCTCTAAACCCACCCAATTCAACGCAATCTTCGTCATCCGCAACTAGGTTCCACGGCTTCCTCTTGCAACGCTGCAACGGCAAGAAAATGGAGCCCACCCCAGATTATTCATCATCAATATCGGTATCGTTCAAATCCTCGAATCTCGACACTGAGGCCCTCGTGCCGCTTACCTCGTAGTTCGTGTTCCTGTATGGGTTCAAGAAAGTGCAAGCCTTGCATGCCCATTTTAGAGCTGAAGGAGAAGAAGAAGAAGAAGAAGAAGAAGTTAAGCAGATTTGGTAGGTGGATTTTTGAAAAGGTGGGTTGATGAAGGTGCATTTTTTGCAAGCCCAAGAAGACATTGAAAACGAAAGAAGACGATAGGGTTTTCTAGGATGTATTCTGCTACAGTGAAGGTGGAAATCAGGTGAAAAAGATATACCCTTTATTAGCTCGCGGGGAGTGGCAAATAGAGGAGCGTCGCGAGGTGGCGCTGAACAGTGGCATATGGAGGAGCGTCGCGAGGTGGAGTTGAATAAAGAGACACCGTCGCGGGGTGGCTTTGGGAAGAGGAAGCCGACACAAGCCCTGGAGAGGGAGGAAAGTGGGCGCGGGATGTGAACCAAAATTTGAATGGCTTCATAAATGTAAACCTACTATGCACAACGTGCGTTTTGCTTGAAAAAAAAAAAACCACATATGGTGTGCAACGGATGATGAGGTACAGTAGGCAGATCCCTAGTATTACTCAAGAATTAATCTTTGCATCATCCTACACACCACACACCATAATTTTTTTTTTATTTTTTTTATTTGTTTCTCTTATTAAATGTGTATTATATGGATGATGAATAAAAAAATATAAATGTTTCAAGAAGAGTAAAATAAAAAAAATATTAAAAAAATATTAAAAATAAATAAAAAAACACATTAGTGTGTGGTGTGTAGGATGATGCATAGCAATGCTCATTACTCAATCCAAAATTCCAAATCTTAAATCTAGTAGAATCTCGTCAATGCCCAGAGCAAGCTTTAGGCCAATTGGATTTAGTTCATCTCAATTTATTTCATTTAATTATTATAATTTTTTAAAATTTTTATATAAAAAATAATAAATAATTTAATTTTTTTAAATTTTAAAATATTATTATTATTAAAAATAATATTTTAAAAATATTTTATTTAATTTTTAATTTTCATGTCAAAGTCATTTTTTTTCTAGAGGTTTGGACCGTGCCACTTGAGCAGGAACAAATTCACAAAAGGAAATGGTCTCCAATAAAAATAAAACTGCACCCACTGACATTTTGTTGGAAGAATAATATGAATAAATACAGGAAAATGAGCATGAAGTTCTCTATGTACTCGCCACGTTCATGGTCTCGCAGTAACATTTGGGGTGAGATGCAAAATTATCATCTCATCAAATTTATTGTTATAATTTTTTTAAATATTAATTCAATTTTTTTAAATTTTTTTAAAAAATATATATTTTAAACTTTCATTTAAAATTAAAAATTCTCATCTCACTATCTAAACCTGTCGTCCAAGAAAATGTTTAAATAGTCAAAAAAATTATTTAATAATAAAATTAAAATTTTTTTTTGTTACATGTTAAAATACTTTTTAATTTCAAAAAAATTAAAAGGAATATTTTAAGTAAAGCATATTTTTAATGATTTTATTCAAATGTAATTTTTTCAGATAATGCAAAACATAATTTGAATTTCTATTAAGAATATGATTAATTTTTAAAAAATAAAATGACCTTTAATTTTTATATCATTTATACCTCAAAAAACTTTTTTTTATATCTATTTCGAAACAAATATCACATGTTTGAAAATGTTTTAGACAACTACTAAATAGTAAATAACTATTTTATATTATAGCTTATAACTTAAATTTTATGATTAAAAATATTCTTAAAGATAAGAGTTATATCACTCAACGCAATTCCAAATATGTGTTAATAACATTTGGTTATTAAACTCATCTAAGTTTAATTTAGTTCAGTTTAATTTTAACATAAGTCTAACATCTAAATACTTAACTCTCAAATTACTAAACTCATCTTAACTCAAAACTTCTTTACACATGGGATCTATAATTTTTTCAATTCAACACTTTTTTACACGTGAGATCCACAACCTTTTATAACTTTCTATAAATACTTTTAAACTCATCTTAACATTCAAACTCATCTTAGATGGATCCCATAAAACTCACTCTACTATTTCAAGTTGTTACTATTCTTAAAAAGTTCAATTCAACTCAACTCAACATCCAAACAGTAGCTAAAAGAAAACTCACGACTTTGAAAACTTATGTTTGGACTATTTGGGCAGTAGCAAGGATTGAAGGGTCGGTGATCTACAGTCAACGTACGAAGCGTGACGTGAAAACAAGATCAAATTATAATTAGGTTCAAAGAAAACTCATGACTTTGAAATTAAACTTATTTTTGGACCATTTGGGTAGGATTGAAGGTCTAAATTGGTTTGTCTCGCCACATTCATTGTACGTATCATTGAAGACGCATTGAATTTGTGTCACGTTCAACAAGAAAAATGTAGTTATTTGAACTTTCCTAGCAAATGCAAAGGATTCAGACGTTGTTCAAAGTTTTTTTAATTCCCATTGGGCAGTTCGGTCCTACAATATTGAACTTACAACCATTCCAAGGGAACTTATATGGAAAAATAAATAAAATGGAATTAAGAAGGAAAAAAATGTTTGATGCATGCTAATTACCCCATGTATATAATTTGATATGAATTAATCTTTGCATCAGCCTATACACCACACACCATAATTTTTTTTATTTTTTTTATTTGTTTCTCTTATTAAATATGTATTATATGGATGATGAATAAAAAAATATAAATATTTCAAGAAGAGTAAAATTAAAAAAAATAAAAAACACATTGGTGTGTGATGTGTAGGCTTATGCATAGCAATGCTCATTTGATATTAATTATATAACATAATCAATCAAGAGTACGTACGTACTCCCATTATACATAAATAATTAGTACGAACTATATATATAATATGAAACTGAAAATTAATTATATATATAATATGATGAAAAATATATATATATATATATATATTTCATACGTTCTTGATCTGGTTGTACGACGTTCAGCATATATAACAAGATCTTGTCCCGATTCATACGTTAAGCACTCGTGGATCTCCGTCTCCTTCCTGAAAAAGACTCGGATCGACAAATGCCACCTGGCGAAGATTAGCGAAGTCAACGCCCTTGGAACATTTCATTTGAGAACCCAAGCCCAGCCTCATAACACAATGCCACCTGGGAAAGGTTAGCAAAGGCAACCAATGAGCTCAAATTTCAAACCCATGAGATCGAGTGTCATGGATTATTTTGGAGAGGAAATCTTCACACCGGTCAATCTGCTGAAGCTCAAATAACAGTCCTCCAATAATATTTTGCCACGTAGTCGCTCATTTTTCATTCCATATAACTGTCTATAGGTGATAACAAGAATCTATTCAGTGAATAATCCCTTCGTGAAAAGAAAATCCCTTCCTCCTCTCCCTCTCCCTCTTCCTCTTCATTCAAAACCTCCTCCTCTCTGATCTGCTCACCTTCTCCAGCGTGGTCTCTATAGCCACCTTCTCCAGCACAGTTATATATTGTTATTTACATGAATTTGAAAGCATTTGTATACATTATAAAAATAGCATTTGAGAACTTAATCTAGATCCTGCATGACCTACCTTTCCTTTGCCTTTATTCTTCACGTGGGTGCCTCCGATTTTGAATTTTTGTGCTGATTATTGTTGACTTTTGGTTATTAGGAGGATTTATTTAATTGCATTTGTTGAAATTTGGTAATTGGGTTTGTATAATTATTTGGGGATTTTGAGATCTGTCAATGGGAGCTTTGAAAGAATGACACTTCGATGTGAAGCGAGAATGAAGTGAAACTGGGTTGCATTGAGTTGGGATTTGAAGCAAAATGGGATACTATAGACATTGAGGATGGGAGAGAGGAGAGGGGGTCAAGGTCATGGGATCTAGGATAGAGGGGTTTGCGGATCGAGGGAGAGAGGAGAGAGAGGAGACGGGATCAGGGGTCAGTGGGAGTTCAAGTTCGAAGTGCTCCATGTTCTTCTCATAGGAATGTTTAATCAGATGAGATCAAATATTATGTGTTTTGTATGAAATCTCTTACTTGTCTTATTTTAACTGGAGGCTCTTAAACTCACAAGTTCAGCCCAACCGTTCCGAAGGGTGCCCCTATTTTGGATAGTGATAGCCATAGGATAACACATTTTTTATTATATATTTTTTAAACACATCAAATAAAAAGTAAAAGTTAAAATCAAATTTAATTAAAATTGTTTTATTTTATTACATGGTCTGTCTTATTTCCGCCAATGCCATGCATAGGCGCCGAAGCAAATCACAAGATAATAACAACTGCAGATCAAGTGAAGAAAGCATACATCTAAAAAATCGGAGTATCAAAGTAATCCACCTCTCTCTATGAAGATGAGTTCCTTCCCCCTCTTCGTAGTCTCTGTCGCTATCCCACCTCCACCTACCTGGCCCTTAATTAATCCAAACCCCACCTAACCAGTCTTATCCACAAGTGCCTCACTTTGCCATCTTCCCTAGACTCTCCATTGTATCCCACCTAACTCCCACTCTCTTTTCCTCCATATCCACCTTCCCCTGAACATGACATCAAACAAACCGTAAATTGATTTGCTCATTGAACAAACAAAAGCCTTAACATGGGATGACATCATCTTGGTCCCAGCATCCAAAAATGCAGAAAAGATCTCTAGTCATGCCTTCTTGGTAAGTTAGTCTCTACTAAAGCTCTAAATAAGCATACTTTCCACTCTACTATAAGGGCGGTTTGGAGCTTTATACCTAGACTTACTATAGAAGATCTTGGGATCAATACCTTCCTCTTTACTTTTCCATCCCCCATAGAGAAAGGCAGAGTTTATCATCAAAGACCTTGGAACTTTAAAGGTTATCATATGGCACTTAAGGAATGGCCCTCGGGTATAGTCTACAGGAAGTTAATCTCTCTAACTCTGTTTTTTGGATTCAGATTTATGGCTTACCTCTAGAAATGATGACTGAAAATAATGCAGTAGAGATAGCCAAAGTCTTAGGTCGTCTTCTGGAAATCGATCCCTCATATCTCCCTCATATGGGTGTTAGACAATTTTTACGTATCCATGTTGAGATTAACACTGATAATCCTCTTTTTGAGGGATTCTTCATGCCTAGGATTAACCAAAGTCCAGCCAAAATTAGTTTCAAGTATGAGAGATTGTCAGAGTTTTATTACGGGTGTGGCAGACTCGGCCATCTACAACAAGCTTGCCCCAATTTCACCAATAGCTCAGAAGAACCTTGGTTTGACCCTTGGATGAGAGCTGATTTCCAAGACCCCCGACGCATGATCGAACACCCCAGAGATCATTCCCTGTCTAAGCTGCAGAAAGGGTTTTTAAGCTCCCCCATGCAAGCCGACCCAAAGATCAGGCAAGCTTCTCTGAATAACCCTCCGGTGGAGCATCTTGGACGAGGTAAAGCCATTGTTATCAACACAGTAGAAGGTATACATAGAGGATTCTGCATCAAAAAATTATTCTCTGAAGCATCTTCCAGCTTCAAGCCATCTGAATCCGAAGTCATTGTTCATCAAGAAGGAAGTCAACCCTTTGAATTCTGAACAATTGACCCAAAAAAATCTTCTTCTCCTCCACGTGGCAAGGATCAAGTTCTCCAGACAAACTCCACTATTCCACTTAATGAGAGCAACCAATCTGTCACCATCTTCAATCATGATCCTGACATGTTAGCCCTTCTAACTCAACAAGTCAGCTCTTGTTGCCTCACCGATACGGTAACCCGACTTGATCCTTCACTTTACTCCTATCAACCGGATCTACTACAAGGCCCATCCCCATCTGATCCCTTTCTTAATACCATAGACGAGCCCTCTTCTCTTATAAAGCCTCGCCCTCTAATTCAAGCCGATCACTTAAGTGGGCCGAAACCCAACTCCCTCTTTCAACAAATCTTAGCCCAACTCCAGACTAATAATCACCCACCCGAACCCACCATACCCAACCACAATCTTTCTCTTCTAGTTAGCTCGTCAGGTAGGGCTTGTATAGCCTTCAATACCTTTCAACTTAGCCCAACCCAAACCCTTTCCCAAGCCCACTCTACTCCTCTATCTGCCTTCTCCCCCCCGAAAGACTTACTCTCGAAACCTCTAACCCTTAACAATACCCAGCCGCCCTCTCCTATGACCATTTTCCCTCCACTCCTTTTAATCCCCCTCCCGACACAATGAAGAAGAGAAAGGACTTATCTGAGGAAGAAACTCTTCATCTTTTTCCTAACGAAAAATGTTTTTTGAGTGCAGCCATTGTAATGGATCAATTGCCAAGAGATGAAGAGTATGCTGCCAACCAAGGAGAAAAGATCCACCGTACTTCCAGAAAGAGTCCAGTCAAGCCTAAAGGTTCTCAATCGGTGAAAAAGGATAGGAAGCAAAGGAAAGCCCCAAGGATCAGCACCAATATTGTTAGAAATGCTCCTTATCAGAATCAGCAACTGAAAAACTCAAGTAACAATGCTCAGACACAAACCATGAATCTCTTTCCCATGAATCCAACGTCTGAGGTGGCAGAGTCTTCACTGCCAGCTAATCTTCCATGAGGCTCTTAGCTTGGAATTGCCAAGGTCTTGCTCGACCTTGTGCAATTAAATCCCTAAGGGCAAATATCAAAGTCTATAACCTTGAAGTTATTTTCATTTCTGAAACTTTGTTGTCCTCTAAAGACACTGCTCGTGTGGCTAATGTGTTAGGTTTTTCTTATTTTGTGCATTACCCCTACTGGTAAATGGGGTGATCTTTTGGTTCTATATCGATCTGACCTCGATATAGAGATTGTAAATATTTCTAGTAATGTTATCTCTGTGTTGGTGCATTCGGATCCCCCCCATATACCTAGGCTTTTGAATTTGGTTTATTGTCCGGCGCCATATAGTTAAAAACAAAAATTTTGGGATCTTCTAAATAATATTTCCGAGTCTTTTAATGGCCCCTCCCTCTCCTTAGGAGATTTCAATTCTATTCTCTCCCAATCTAAGAAACTTTGTGATAAACTTTTTGCTCAATCTTCCACTCCAAAAGGCCTCCAATTGTTTATGGATAGATTTGGCATAATTGATTTAGGTTCTTCCAGCCCAAAATTCACTTGGACCAACAATAGATTTGACTCGCATCAGATTCGTGAAAGACTAGATAGGGGAGTTGCTAATCTTGCCTGGCTCGACCTTTTTCCTCAAGCTTCCTTAACCACTCTTTTGAGAGTCACTTCTGATCACTCTCCGATCCTTCTAGATACTGTAAATAGAGGATCCTCCCTGAAATCCTTCAAATTCAAAGCTTTCTGGATCAGAGATGCATCCATTTTCAAAGTCATTAAGGATGCTTGGAATACCTCTTTCTCTGGAACTCCATCTTTCATTTTCTCGCAGAAGCTCAAATCCACCAAGAAAGCTCTTTAGGCCTAGAACAAAAACACCTTTGGTCATATTCAATCTCATATCAAGCACCTTATTGAATCCATCTCCTATATCCAAGGACAATATTTCCTTCCTTCTCTCTCCACCTTGGAAGAAGATCTTAAGGAGAACATCAATGAATTACTCATAAGAGAGGAATTACTTTGGAAACAAAAATCCAGAGTGACTTGGTTCACTACGACTGATCTCAACACTAAATTTTTCCATGCCTCTTACTTCCATTCGGAGAAGACAAAACAACATCCAGTGCCTCAAGATTGGGAGGAATCAGTGGTCGTCCGACCATGCTACTATCATTTCTAATGTTTAGGATTACTTTAAGGATATCTTTACTTCCTCCGATCCTGTCCCTCCAAATGGTCTTGATAATTTGTTCCCCAGTAACATCTCTGATGTGGATAATGATTTCCTTTGCAAAATCCCATCTGATGATGAAATCTCCATTATTATGAGGAACTTGCCTCTCTCAAAAGCTCCTGGCCCTGATGGCTTCACTGGCCTTTTCTACAGAACCTTCTGGAAGGTTGTCAAATCGGATCGTATTGCGGCGGTTATAAGCTTCTTTATTTATGGAAAGCTCCTTAAGGAACTTAATCATACCAATCTAGTTCTAATTCCAAAGGTAGACAATCCCAATGAAATCAGCTAATTTCGCCCTATTAGCCTCTTTAATGTTTGTTACAAAATCATTGCTAAAATATTAGCTAACAGATTCAAAGCCATACTGCCCAATATCATATCCCCTTGTCAATCTACTTTTGTCCCTGGTCACCTTATTCAAGAGAACACCATTCTGGCTCAGGAGATATTTCACCATATGAATAATAAAAGGTTTGGTCGGTTAGGTCTTATGGCCATCAAGATTGATATGGCTAAGGCCTTTGATTCTATGTAATGGTCTTTCCTTCTTTCTATTTTTCACTGTGCCAGTTTTAGACAGCAATGGATAGATTGGATCCAAGAATGCATCTCTACTGTTTCTTACTCCATCATTGTTAACGAGGCTCCTCATGGTTTTTTTCGTCCCTCTAAGGACTTAGACAAAATGACCGCTTATCCACATTCCTCTTCATACTAGGAACTGAAGTACTTTCTAGGCTCATTATTCAAAAAGAGGAACAAAACTTCATCAACGGCATCAAATTGTCTAGAAGCGGGCCTCCTATCTCCCATTTTCTTTTTGCGGATGATTTGTTCTTGTTCGGCTCTGCCACAGCCCAGACTGCCCTTTCCTTTGCCTATTGTTTGGATCTTTACAACTCTTGGTTTGGACAATGTATCAACCAGAGTAAATCCTCTATCCATTTCAGTAGGAATACAACTGCTAGTCCGATTAATGAGGTTAGATCTTATTTCGGTTTTAGGATCTCCCCTCCTAATTTTAAATATCTTGGACTTCCTCTCTCGAATGGAGTTGACAAGAAAAAATTCCTCTCTGACCTTATGGATAAAGTTTGGAGCAAACTCTAAGGTTGGAAGACCAAAATCCTCTCCCAAGCTGCTAAAACTGTCTTGATTAGAGCGGTGGCGAGTACCATTCCATCCTATGTGATGCAAACCACTCTCATTCCCTAGTATCTTTCTCATAATATGGACACCCTTTTTCTTAGATTCTGGTGGGATTTTGATCAAGATCAAAAAAGAAAATTCATTCCAATGTCTTTGAAAAACATTTGTCTTCCAAAATCTATGGAAGGTTTAGGCCTCAAAAGCATGTCAGCTTTCAACTCTGCCCTCATATCTAAATTTGCATGGGCCTTTATCAGTGGTTCTAATAGTCTTTGGAAAGAGGTGTGATCAAGAAAATACCTTAATTCTAATAATTTCTTTGATGTTCTCAAGAAACCCAATGACTCTGTTTTCTGGAAGAATATTCTCAAGCAAAGAGATTTTTTTTAAACTTCAATTTGCTACCAGATTAACAACGACATCTCTACCAGAGTCTGGTTTGATCATTGAATTTCCACCTCCCCATCTTTCCTCCCACTTCCTAATCCTAACTTGGATGTCCCCATTGATGATCTTAAAGTCTCGGAGCTCACTCTAGAAGATCCTAGACTTTGGAATACTCTGATGCTGGACACTCTTTTCTTTGAGAACACCTTTAGGAAAATTTAGAAAATATCTTTGGCCAATTAGAACTTTCATCTTACACCTGACAAAATCAAATGGATTCATCATTTCTCAGGTATCTTCTCAGTCAAATCAGCTTACACTGCCCTTACCCAGACGAATTTTTCCAATCCCCCGAATGCTTATCCCTTCAATTGGAAAGGTTTATGAAACTTAAAATTCAAGATCGTTTGAAACTGATCCTCTAGAAAGTTAGTCATAATATTCTCTCAACCAAATCTGTGACCAACAAAGTCATCCCTCTTGAGGAGAATCAACTCATTTGTCCTCTCTGCAAAACTGAGCCTGAAGATCTTACTCACCTCTTTCTCAATTGCACTTACTCAAGAATCTTGTGGAGACACTCCAACTGGCCCATTGATATCTCTCTTTTTGCCCATCAGCATTTCACCAATTGGCTAAATATTATTCTCAATCCTTCAGAGTCCTTCAAAATTCCTAAAAGTGAGCACCTTTCTTTTCAATTATTTGCTATCATTGATATAGACATTCTTTGGTTCTTCAGAAATAAGCTGGAGCATAATGAGACTATTCCCAACCCTCTTGGTTATATTAAAGTTGTTTGCAGGTCTTTCCACCAACATATCCTAGCTTAGTCAATTGAAAGTAACATGTCTAGTCCAAATAATGTAAGGCACCCACAAGGCTATCACCTCCTTTCATTTGATGTTGCGGTTCGAAAGCAAGAAAGCTTCCTGGCATCTATATGTTGGAAAGACAATGGCAAAGTTTTATTTGTAATAACTGATTTCATTCCTAATGACAATGCAAATATTGGAGAAGCCTTTGCCGTTCTAATGGGAATCAAGGAAGCTGAAAACCAAAGACTGGAAAAAATAATAATTGAAGGCGACTCTAAGATAACCATCCAGGCCATCACACATTCTGCTCCAATCTAATGGACTATGAATTCCATCATTAGTGACATTAAATATCATTTGACCTCTTTTTAAGAGTGGACTGCAAGGAAAATCTATCGATTCCAAAATCGATGCACACATAATCTGGCATAATGGGCAGCGACAACGCAAGCCTTTGGAAGTATTCCCCTTTCTACCATTCTCCCATGCCTTTTGCAATTTCATAGTGATAAAGATCCACCCTCTTTATTTGTATAATTTTTCTTTTAGTACTTTTGTATTTTGAGATTTCTGGTTGAAATATAATATTATCTTCTTGCAAAAAAAAAAAAAAACAAAAAAAGTGAAGAAAGCAGACAAAGAGACTACCAATTAAACTTACGTAGAACAAAAGCTTTAGCTAATTTCGTCCATTTGCTTTTGTCTATTTGGCAAAGTCAAGATTCTCGTTGTGTTTAGTCAGATGCTGTGGGCGGCATTTTAAACACGTTGTTGACCAAACCCAACTTGACATGTCAGCAACTTGGTGGCTTCTATCTGTCCCATCTGGCCCGGTTGCTTGTCGGCAAGTGTGATCAGCGAAAGAGTAATGACAGTGACAAGTCGTTTTATATAAATTTTTTTATAAAAAAATAGTCTCCATATAAAAATAAATAAACTTTTTACTATGAAATATTTTTTTTTTATAAAAATTTATATATTTAAGGTTTATATATAATATTATTCTATGCTAAATTCTTGTTATAATTTCATCTGCACCGGTATATGACTACAAGTACTAATTAAATCAAATCACTTAGAAATAATAAAAATCACTTTAACGTATCTCAAGTTCTCGAAACATTCGTACCAATTTAGAGGTATGTTTAATTATAAAATAGAAGGGATGCACACTATATCATTTATATATATTTTAATATTATTTTTTATTTTATTTTATTATTATTAACTAATTAAATTGTTCTACACATCCACATATTTATTATTAAAAAAATTAAAATAAGTATGATATGTAATGTTTGGAAATAGTAGGTAGAATTATTTATAAAATAATATTTTTTTCATCTTAACTTTTGTTATTTCTTACCGTATTTGTTAAAATAAAATATTTAAAATAATTTTATATGCGGATTTCTTAGTAAACAGTCCCTTATAAATGTCGTAGGTTCGAAAATAATAAAATTTAAGATAACAAATAATATTTTTATTATTTTATGAATATAAATATATTTACAAGCATTTATATAAAAAAAAGTATTGATATTTTCTGAATGTAACGAGTCTCGTAATAAATAATTTATCTCTTACTAACTAAATTTAGAAATAACATAACTCTTATTTTAAAATAAATTTAAAAAAATATTTAGGTTTGAATAATGAGTTGAGATGATATGAGTTGAGATAAAAGTTGAATAAAGTATTATTTTTTAATATTATTACTACTTTGATATTTGAAAAAAATAAATTATTTATTATATTTTGTACGATAATTTTAAAAAATTGTAATAATAAGAATGAATGAAATGAAACATTTTTACTATTCAAACATGGCTTAATTAAATTTAGTATTAAATGGTACATGTGAATCTTTGTTTTGAATTCAATATCCGACCAGGAATAGCTCAACCTATGCAGAATATTTCAATCCGATATCAGAGCAAACAGAGCGGGACCAAAAGGCTTTCGAGTTGGTTCTCGGAAGGATCCCGACCGTCCAATTGACAATTCTGCGCCGGAAGGAAATAAAGTTAAACGCGTTGATGATGACGCGCAAAGTTGCCTCGTCCACATGATTGGTTTTCTCCTAAGGTCGGAAATACCCTTCCGAAAGGTTGATACATGAAATGCTGTTTATTTATAGAAAGAAATAGAGAATTTGATTAAAAAAATAACAAAGACCAATAACAAAATACATACAAAATGCTTGCATTAAGAAATGACGTATTTATTAAATTATTAAAGGCTAAAAATAAACGAAGTGAATATTATTTGTCACAATGAGATGACTCCCTGATTCCTTCAGGTAACCTGGCCAAAACGGTCGGAAGCAGCAACACTAAACAAAGATTTGAATGACCAATTCTCTCTCTCTCTCTCTCTCTCTCTCTCTCTCTCTCATTATTCCAAACTTTGATACTTCTATAACTCTATTTATATCATATTATTAACTTCATATTATTCTAAAAATATTTATTTATTTATTTAGTAGTCAATTCTCTTTGATCTTTTATTTCTCCTCCCTCCCTTCATCTCGCAGACAACACCCCCGTCTTCCTCTGCAAAATCTATAGGCGGTTCTGAATTTCCAATCCCCACCATTTCCCAACCAATCTCGATCTCCGTCTCTCCATTTTTTTGTATCAGACAATCCCATTCTCTTCCTACATTCAATCTAATTCTCAAGCTCTAGGAGTTATTTCTCTCGTTTCCTTCTTATAGTTTCCTGCCTAATTTGCGGGCTTTGATCGGGCCGACCGGCATGGGGCCAACCGAGGATCCGGATGACTCGGTTCTGACTCGTCTCGCCGAGTCCGTTAAAGCGATCTCGGAGTTGCCCGAGTGCCGAAACGTCTGCAAGAAGATGCACGGGAACCTGGTTCGGAGAGTCAAGCTCCTGAGTCCTCTCTTCGAGGAATTGAGGGACAGCGAGGAAGAGCTCCGCGAAGATGAGGTCAAGGCCTTAGAACTCCTGCGACTGGCTCTGGATTCAGCTAAAGATCTTCTCCGTTCGGTGAACGGAGGGAGCAAGCTCTATCAGGTATCCCTAGCACTTAATTACTTTCCGTTTGGCCACTGAGAAAACGGGTGAAAGCGAAGGAGGAAGGACGGATACTGAACCGATTGTGTTTCTCTTTGTTTTCGTTTGCTAACATAAGAAGGGAAAATTTAAATTCGCTTTTCCATTCGGCAACCTCAAAAGAATCATCTTCATATCCAAGATTCAAATTCTTTGTCAATATACATACATGTATGTATGTATTTATTGTACATGTTCGGAGATTAATTTCGCAAATCCGAAGTTTTTCTTATTGAAGAAAAATGCGTTCATGTATGCATTCTAAGAGCATGCATGTCTGCATAAAAAAAAAAGAGCATACATGTCGAATAAGTTCCAAGTATCGACGAAAATGCACGGTGTCTATGGTTGCCTCTGTACTTGAAACGAATGGCATCGGCATTGTTAGTCATTTATTGTGACCTTGCTCATTAATATTCTTGTTTCTCGAACGAATTCGTCTTTTTAAATCATTGATTTGAGGTACGCAATGTCATGCTTGACACAGGCTCTGCAAAGGGAAAAGATTGCACAGAAGTTCCACCATGTAACGGAACAAATTGAAGCAGCATTGAACGAGATTCATTATGATAACCTTAATATATCCGAGGAGGTCCACGAACAGGTACTTTTACAACCCAGCTTATCATGGAGAGAATTAAATGCATACATTCTTGTGCTAAATAACAGTTTATAGTCCCACAGCGTCCTACTTTTATAATTAAAGTTTCAAGGGAGAGAGAGAGAGTACTTGTACTAAATGGTATCCAAAATATTTATCATTCCTGACTTCTTAAGGAAAGTAACATTTAGTATCAAACCATGGAACAGAAAATTTGGAAAGTTTTAACAGTAGGTAGCACACGTTTGATTTCTTTCAGATTGAACTAGTACATGCTCAATTCAAAAGAGCCAAAGGAAAAATGGACTCCCTTGATTTTCAATTGGACATGGATTTAGCCATAGCACAGAAAGAAAAAGACCTGGACCCGGCAATAATCAAAAGACTTTCTGAAAAGCTGTATCTCAAGACTATCAATGATGTAAAGAAAGAGTCACTTGCATTCCATGAATTGGTTATCTCTAGTGATATAGAACCAAGAGACAGCTTTGAAGAAATGTCATCATTGTTTAAGAAGATAAAAGACTGGGTACAGATGGCAAATCCACAAGTTGACACCTCTGAGGGTGAAATGAGATTGATTAAGCACAGATCTCCTGTTATCCCAGATGATTTCAGATGTCCAATATCTCTTGAGCTGATGAAAGATCCCGTGATTGTCGCTACTGGACAGGTATTACCTGGCAGCTGCATACCCAGTTTGAGTTTACAACTACTCATCTATTTCAATATCGATTGTTAATGTCCTTTTTTGTCTTTATGTTTCTTTTGTAGACTTATGAAAGGTCCAGCATTCAGAAATGGCTTGATGCAGGACATAAAACCTGTCCCAAGACACAGCAGACACTGTTACACACGGCCCTAACTCCTAACTACGTTTTGAAAAGTCTGATTGCTTTATGGTGTGAGAGTAATGGTGTTGAGCTTCCAAAAAAGCAAGAAAATTGTAAAAGCAAGAAATCCGGATGCAAAGTTTCAGACTGTGATCGTGCTGCTGTCAGTGAGTTATTGGAAAAACTGGCAACTGGGAATCCAGAACAGAAAAGAGCAGCTGCTGGTGAGCTCAGGTTGCTTGCAAAGAGGAATGCAGATAATAGAGTATGTATTGCTGAAGCAGGAGCCATACCACTTCTTGCAGACCTAGTGTCCTCTTCGGATCCACGAACACAGGAGCATGCTGTTACAGCACTTCTCAACCTTTCCATCAATGACAGTAACAAGGGAACTATTGTAAACGCGGGAGCCATTCCTGATATAGTAGAGGTGTTAAAAAATGGAAGCATGGAAGCTAGGGAAAATGCAGCTGCAACTCTTTTCAGTTTATCTGTAGTAGATGAGTACAAGGTGAAAATAGGAGCAGCAGGGGCTATCCCAGCTCTTATAACGTTGCTATGTGAGGGGACTCCAAGAGGGAAGAAGGATGCTGCCACTGCTATTTTCAATCTTTCAATCTATCAGGGGAACAAGTCAAGAGCTGTGAAGGCTGGTATTGTGGCCCCACTGATGAGATTGCTAAAGGATGCCGGAAGTGGGATGGTTGACGAAGCACTAGCAATCCTTGCGATTCTTGCAAGCCATATTGAAGGGAAGATAGCGATTGGTCAAGGTGAGCCAATCCCTGTTTTGGTGGAGTTTATAAGAACTGGTTCCCCACGCAATCGGGAGAATGCCGCAGCAGTATTGTGGTCTCTATGCACAGGTGATTGGCAGCAGTTGAAACTAGCCAGGGAGCATGGTGCAGAAGAGGCATTGCAGCAACTGTTAGAGAATGGTACTGACAGGGCCAAGAGAAAAGCTGGAAATATTTTAGAGCTCCTTCATCAAGTTGAAGTGGCTGTCGAAGCATAAAATTCCAAGTGTGTTCTTGTGGTCTTTTGGTGCGTTGTTGGCATGGAGAAAGTATAGTTCCTAGATATGTTTCAGAAGGTTGTGCAGGAAAACTTTTCCAAAATGTATACAAATGTACTCATCATCATTTCAGCGACTGGCTGGGTCTTTGTGCACAAAGAAATATGTTTGCGGGCTACGTATCAACGTCAAGGATGGCGTGTATCGGGTGTAAAAAATGGGTTGGTTGTTTATCAGACAGTTCGCCCCCTGATCATCAAAAATACTTCTTTTAAAAATCCGACCATCATTGCAAGGGGCAGCATACATCAACACTTTCAGAAAATTTTCAAACCATACTCGGGTTTTGTAAGAGAAACTGGAAAAATGAGGTACACCCTTAACGCTATCAGACTTGCTTCATCAAAATTTATCTTTGTTTGTATATGGTAATCAAGAATGTATTTTGAGTTTCATATTCATGTACACTTCGAACTAAAGTCAATGTTCCAGTATCTTGTGATTTTATAGTGTTTGTTACAGTGAAAATTATAAACTTGAATTTTTGCAAGGATTGTCGTGACTACAATTTACTCGCAACAATAAGGATCTTTCTCCTTTCACTTGAAATGAATGTTATCCATTTGGTTGAAAATGTTAAATGGGTAACTATTTTCCCACTTATACTCATTTATTTTAGATAATTTTAAATTAGGGGAAAAAAATGCACAAAACCTCGTCAAACTACCATCCAATTTGTAATAACTTTTAAACTATGAATTTTGACAATCACTCCTCAAACTATCTTTATAGCTTTTTTGCATACAAATATTTTTATTAAGAATCTGTGTCAATTTTTTTATGGAGTCAATACATAATAATTACAAATTGGTTGTTGGTCTAAAAGTGCTGTATATTTATTTCTTTGAAAAAACAAGTGGAAATACCCTTTTTTTTATTTAAAACCAAATAAAGAAATGATATTTACAATCATGAATGCGTCAATACTGCATAATCTTTTTGAAAAAAGTGCATAAATGCAAGAATTATATGATTAAAAAAATTAATTTTTTAATAATAGACTTTACATTTTTACAAAAAAAGTGCACAACACTTGCACGCTGTATCTAGAATTAATATGTAAAGAAAGACAATAAAAATTAATAGCATAAGCTAATAAATATAGCATCAATACAGTACAACAAACTCTCGACATGGGCCTAAAATCATTCGACATCCCTAAATTTCCACTCTCATAGCCCAAGAGCTTTACAAAAAGAAAAAATAAACAAACCAAATTCTACGCCTCAACCCAATTTCTCCACAAATGTTTCAGCTAAGGTATGGCCACTGATAATTTTGGTCGTCCCAATGATCATATCGTATGCCATCCCCTCCTGCAAGAACAAATGACCCAAACATTAGAGAAACCTACAAATACGGGGAAAAATAAACATCGTTGTAACAGGTTTCGTGAAGATGGTCAGTCATGGTCATAGTCCGTGACAAAATTAATCCGGCTAGCTAGTGGAAAGTCAACATTTCATGGTCGTTAATTACCTTAAGAAATGCAATTTTGAAGTTTGCGAGAAAAAAGTGTATGAATTG